>NBZA01001442.1:17241-33918 GCA_003054995.1 Aleochara bilineata
AGGCAGAATTTAATTTCGTCCTGACAGTGCTTCCGCAAAAGTGCATTTCTCTTTGTGCTAATTTCACTGATATTGTCGATGAAATCGGAATGCGCTAGGCGAGACTAAAGCGAGAAAACGATAAAAAATCCATGGAACAAAACTGCATGATTTTAGCTTAAGTGAGGTTAGGTTAGTCCGTTTTGTCAGCTTTATTACAATTTCCTGAGCATGAATATGAAAATACCCTTGACAAAAGAAAAGTACAAAAAGATCAAATAATAATACAAAGAAGAAGAATAAAAGTAAATGAAAGAAAAGTTAATTAAGCGCAATTACAAACAATATCGTATTCACGCCTTGCCCTCTCTTACAGTCAGAGCATTCGCTTAACATTTTTTGTTTGTTATCGCACTTGATGCTTAATTAATTAAACTCTCACTGCCGTCTGACCTTCTCCGTCTGTGTTTACAATTTGCAAAAAATATCATTTGAAGGCATGAACTTCTTGCACATGTTTGCAAGTACATACATACATATGTATTGCTACTAATATTTTGATCAATTCAGAGTATATTGCATTATGGAACGTTTGTAAGTGTTAATAGATTTTTGTTTGCGTTTGGCATTTGTTTATTATTTAATGGTATATTCTTTCAAGGTCCTTTCATCATCCTGTGTTGTTCAATATTCTTTCATATGCAAATTCTATTAATACATACAAGTATACTTTGTTTTAATTGATATTTAAGTATATATTGCTTCTTAAAATTAGTGAGCTATAAACTTTATAACTTTATGGCTTTATTTTGCGTAACATACTTGTTAATCCGCTTGCCGTAACTTAAGCAAATATTGTTGATGTATTTTTACACTTTACATTTTGAATGCAAATTATGGTGTTTTGCAGCATCTGATCTGACACTTCACTCAGAAGTTATATGTTTATGTTCGTACTTTTCTGTACGTTGGCTTCATTGTTTGTTTGCACAACGCCCGCAAGAAGCTTATTAAAGTTAATAATGTTCCTTTTGATGTTTGGTGTCTGATTTATCCGCGCAGGTTGTGTAATTAAATAACACAGATGTAATTTTCAAATATTCTGAGGTTAGGACCAAGAATTAGGCACGCAGTTCAGTCCAGGGAAATCGCATAACAAGAAATCAAATACATACCCCGACCCCGTCGCGAAAGCGCGTACTACATCTAAAGCTTCACTCACTCGCGACTCGTCAAGATTGTTTTATTTTGCCGTCAAATGCATCTACTGCGTGAGTGAAGTTTGTGTACAGACTTGTTTAGCGCAGACATGATGGCATACATAGAGAATCAAAAGAGAAAAGATAAGAGAAATGAGAAGAAAAGATAAAAGTTCAGTTAAAAACATTCTTTGAGATGAAAAATGATATTGAACTGCCCGAAACATGAAAAAATTTCAGCCTTCGCTGAAAAAATGCACCATTCGTACTTCTAATAAAATATTTTTATTTAAGCAGCGTGGAGTAACGTAAAGTAAGAGTGATGATTACTTTCCTTCGATGAGGATAACAGAAGACATGATTTGCTTTGATGGCAATAAAACTTCTTGTTTTTTGTACTCTTTTGTTTTCGCAGGAACTACAAGATATCGATAAGACAATTTCAATAAGATATGTTGCTTCTAACCACTAACAACCTACCCAATGCTAGGGAGTAAACAATACCATATTTTATTCTAACAAGAAGTGAAATCAGATAGTCTTTACTACTTTAATTCTGCGTTAGGGAGAACCAAGAACAAACACTTATTTCATATTGTTATCAAGAGTACAAGTTTGTGTTATAGTTTTCTTGTTTTTTTCAGTTTGTTTTACTTTTGGATAAATAATTGATTGCAAAACAAGCTAACTGTCTAGTAGACATTGATTGGTGTGATCGTATCAATCATTCACCTCCATTCTGATACTGATGAGCTACCCATATCATGCGCTTGATAATGCATTGACATGAATATATAATACTAAAGCATCGATAAAGCGTTGTGATACCACATTGTAATTGATTCGACCATTAGGAAGTGAATATACATACATAGATATGTGTGATACTGAACCTTTTTATTGTAGTATACTTTTTTAATAAGGTCTTGCCAAAGTGTTTTCTGTTGTCATTTCATCTGTCCATCTATTGTAAGAGATATGTGTTTTCAATTTACACATCACGTCCCTGAGTCAATTTGTTCCCCGATTGAAGGCATTCAACCAATGAATACTTGATAAATACCAACGATTTGCTTTGTTTTTCATTTCGCTTTTATTCTCTTCCTAAAACACCTTTTTTTAAATTGTAAATTTTACAGACCGTTTTATTTATATGGTAGCTCAACTTTGATTTCATCAAATACTTTATTTTATTTAAAAGAAAATACGAAGAATGTGTACGCTGTTAACAGATTTTATGATGATGTATTTGGATTTCTTCTCAAATTACTCGTTGTTTGTTAAACTTTATTAAAGTTTTAAGCAAGTGCATTAAAGAAACAAGAAGAAAAAGAAGTTTTGGATAAAATTTACGAGAAGATTGATTGAACTGTTACTTAGTTGTTTTGTTTCGTTGCCTGCAGAAGAAACGCAAATGCCAGTAGAAGTATAGAATAATCTTATCACTTAAGGTGGTGCTTCTTAGAAGTATGTTAGTGCATCATAAATCATATTTAAATGCCTGAATTTATTACTCTGCTTTGCATCCGCATTACCTCTCGGATTGCTGCGGATGTTGGAAAGCTTTAACTTCAACTCATTCAGCGACATAAACAGCAAGCATCAGCAGGATCGATGAGATGATTATAGCTTGCATTACATGTAAATTCCTAGCATGCACTCGGTGATAGCCCAGCTGATGCTCCTTCTGTATTCAGCTCGATTATGAATGTTTCATTTAATATTTTATGCCCATTGAATTCCGGCATCAAATGTACATCAACTTTACATTTATGTACAGTTTTTGTTGCACGAGTAAATTTACTTCATATCAACGTCTAACAGGGATAAAAGTTTCGGCTTGAATTTGATTAATGAATTAGTTTAAGTTTACGAACGTAAGAGACAAGTTTTCTTCGTGCTTTGCTATTCTATTATAGTAAGTGAGTAGCAGTTTTGTCAAAACATCTGAGCTTCTTGCGACGACATAATATAATTTACTATCCTTCGAATTTTGCTCTTTTACTAGGGAAATCAATTTGTAATTACATTCTGTTCGTACTGCAAAAACTTTAATTACATTTCTGTTTTTGGAACATCTGTGGTGTATTGTAAATATCCTTTTAGAGCAAAATCATTTGTCAATGTGGCAATAATTCTGGAATTTCATATTTTGCCCTAAAATTGCATAAACTGAAAAGAAGAGAAACGAAAATGATACTGAATAAAATGGTCAGAGGCAATGAGAAAATTACTAGGAACGCCAATGAAGCAGAAATTGCGCAT
Organism: Aleochara bilineata; assembly: GCA_003054995.1. Classification (NCBI taxonomy): domain Eukaryota; kingdom Metazoa; phylum Arthropoda; class Insecta; order Coleoptera; family Staphylinidae; genus Aleochara; species Aleochara bilineata. Next base: position 20,685 of record NBZA01001442.1, read on the forward strand.
CCGCTTAATGAGTTTTATCATTAGCACGACTCATCAAACAGTCTTTGAAATAATACCTAAATATAATACAAAATGAAATCAAATATCAGCGTCGATTTGGTCGAAATCGTAAATATTGATGCAATTTCTTAACCGCAATTGAACTTCAATTCCTGACTCTCCTGTACTTGTGGCGAGCGGAGTCGAATCGAATCGAAACAGAATTATTTAAATTCATCTCCACGAAATTACAGAACGTGTCTCATTTACATGAAACGTGAACATTTCGTACAATTTCAGTTAATTATCCAGAACTTTTTTGTAGGCGTTTAGAGACATTTTTTAATTTTACTTTTTTGGATTAATGAGACAAACAATTGAACTTCAAAGTCTTAATTAAACATATACCATAACAAACTGATACACGCTGGTTGATTGTGCAAATGTATTATTTGCATAGCAAATACGAATCATTCGTAAGTCTTAATTAAACAAAAATAAACGCAATTACTTAAAGCAGCAAGACAGCCTTGAAGTAAATTTTCATTCTTAAACCTGAGCGTATTTTAAAAATGCTTGGCGCTCGCCATGCTAATTGCGTCCGTCTATGAACAATTAAATCAACTCACCGTTGGGGAATTTGCTATCAGTGGCTGGTACTTCTTCAGGGACCCACGAAAGCGTAACAATTAACAATAAAGCGTGGTGTTTCATTTTTGGCAAAACGTACACTTTAATTATTGTTATGTTAAATTTTATTGTTCATTATATAAATTAAAAAACTTTATAACTTTCACGATATTTTGCGAAATTTTTATAAACATTTATCTCTTATTAAATTATAATAATTTTTAAACAAGCAAAACTTTTATAAAAAGTATTTTTCAGTTATAACTTGTGTAAGTATAGTTTTTGAAATGAGGAAACCGCAGTTTTGGTACAACTGTTGTAAACCGGGTGCGTGTGAATGATTCAGCGTCGCTGAAGCAACTGGCAAATAGCTGGTAGGCGGCTGACGGCTGCCGGCAGCGCAAACAGTGGCTGGTCGGCCGCCTTATCGGAGTTTGTGGAAAGCTCCGGCTTGCACCCACTTCAATATGCAGCAGATAGATCCACATAGTTGAAAGTTACGCGTGATAGACTTTCGCGCAAACTTTCATTGACCAATCGGGCAAAGCGCAAAATTCATGAACACTATCGACGTCAAGCGTTGCGACCGCCACTCGAACACGTTTCGCAGAGATTTGAATCTGTCGCAGAACATTTTAGCTGCAAATGCAGCCGCATCGATATCAATTTGTGGTTTCGCTAGACTTTATGTCCATGAAACATGTGGTTCAGCAATTCCTTGGCTCTATGCTTTGATTGCCACCCTGCTACTAATATAGTTCATATTAATAATTTGTTAATTAATTATTTGGAACAATTAAGTTTCGATACGTTTTAAAATAGTTAATTATGCAGAATTTGAATTTTTTAAATATCAAGGTAGCAATAAAATGTACATTGATTGATTCTTCATTTTCATACAATTAAAGTACCATTTACTAAAAATGAAAATTTAATGATTCGATTTGTATTAATGTCTATCTAAAAGTAGATTCCTGTGAGTTTTAAATTGTGAAACTGCCAGCAAAGAAAAAACAATTTAAATTTGCGTTTTATTACATTATTTATGTATACATAGATGTGTTAAGTTTATACAATGAAACACTTAAAGTCACATAGGTGTTATGTATTGTGTATTTGAGTGAATACAAAAGAGAACCTGATAGATTTCCAATCGTTGGTACCAACGCAACGTCTCGATATACCTCTTTATGAAAAATACTTTTAAATCAATCAATTGCTCCTGAAGTTCTTGAATTCATCCGGAGAGATGTCGCAAATATTAATCACTTGTCACAAATATTACAGAAACCATTTATCAGCTCAATATAATGTTGAATATAGGTAATATAATCAGTTTTTTCTTGAATTTAAAGAAATATTTTGTATTAAATTTAAAATTGTTTATTAAACTAATAACAATAATAATAGAGTTAAATACAAATAAAAAGTACGTGAGTTATTATAACGTCAAACAGCTTTTCACTGAAATATTCCAGCAGCCCACCTACTTTTACTCTTGCTTCCTGACGCCTGTGAGTCGCGCGCTGAATCCTTGCAGGATTCGAGACCGAGACCATAAAACGGCCGACACCTGCACGTGAGCGCGTTGGAGCGCAACGAAGCCAAGTAGGACTTTTGAGTTTCCAGTGTCTTCCAACAAAAATGGTCGAGTAAGTGCTTCCAGTCAAGCATCAAACCGCGCGTTCCACGATTATTTTATATTATTTGTAGCAGTATCTTCCTTTTATTTTATTTAATTGCATTCTTGGTATGTACTTCGAGCTCTCGTACCTACTGCGTTTTACTCTTTAGTATCATGCATCCCAGCACGGCCAAACAATCTTCATTTATTCGTCCATCATTTGTAAGAATAGAACGAAATAAACACAATTTAACGAGTGGAATACTTCAAGTGCAAAATACATAGTTGGTTTCTTCTTTATTGTGTTATTAAAATATAATGTGAGCAATAAAAATACATAAACAAATAAACGTTATACTGCTAATAAAGAGTTAACGCAAATAAGTAACTGTTTATTTGTTTTATTGTAAATAGTCTTCTATTTTTGTTTTATTTAATATTTCTTTAATTACATGGTGTTGATTTAACTTAATGGGGCACATTTTTCAAACTTGAATAATAAAGACTGTGTTTTATGATATAGGCAACTTGTTTGACTTCGTACAAAAATTACATCTAACCTATTAACTTTTCCCGCGCGTTCTGTACCGGTAAATCGCGTGTGTTTCTGTGCCTGGGAATCGCACGTTTTCTGCCTGGAAGTCATTAGAATAATCGATCTAGGTTTTAATTTATCTATTAATTATGTTAAGAAAACTCAATATTCCAGACGCTACTGTCCCTGATTTTGGTGATACTTACAATGAAAAGAATAAACGTGATAATGATAACGATACAAGCTCCGAACCCGTGCTAAAACGTGTTAAAACGAAACATGATATAAAAACGAAACTAATCTGTGATATTAAAGATGAGGGAAAGACTACACAAAAATGTTTCATCTGCAAGCAGTTCCCAAACGACATACATTTATACAGCGGCCATCCAATTGATTCAGTAGAAGAATATGTGGCCTTGACTGATGATAGATTATTGTTATTTAATGGAAATGAAGAAAATATAAATGTGGAAGATGAAAGACCGATCAATAAGGTATGTAAATTTATTGTAGGTGGTTTTATTGATTTATTAATTTTTTCCGTTAGATCACTATGTTCAATATTTATGATAAAAACGGCCATTTAGTTCCTCTCGACACCGGCCTAATTGAGCAAGATGTACTTTTATATGTATCTGGATACTTGAAACCAGTGTATGACGATGACGAAAGCAATGAAAACAGCGTTGCTGTTCATGATGTGGGGCCAATTAATGCATGGTACATCTCGGGCTATGATGGTGGGCTAAAAGTAATTTTATCATTGAGCACTTCTCATGCAGACTACTATCTAATGAAACCATGTTTTGACTATGAGCCACTAATGCGTAACCTGGACATAAAATTAAAATTGACAAAGGTTGTGATTGAATTTTTAATGAATGACATTGTTTCAAATCCCCCATATGAAGAACTTATCGCAGAATTAAATTGTCACCAAGATGAAGATATCAATGAGGAAAGTCTGCTTAAACACGCAGAATTTGTTTGTGATCAAATTCTAAGCTTAGATGAAGAGGCCGATGACACTCAGATGCAGATGCTGACAAAGTCATGTATTCGGAGTCTGGTAAAAATGGTTGGTATCACCTTCCAGAGACGCAGATGGAAAGTGAATTTGGATAAAGAGTATTTAATTAAAATGCATAATTATCCACTGGCGCGTAGGGTAACCACAACTCCGCTTGTTTCCGAAATAATGCAGAAATGTTTTGACAGCCGGTTTGGGAATAAAAGTTTAGATCCTAAAAAGAAACCATGTGGTAATTGCGAATTTTGCTTGAGGCGCGATTGCGGCCAATGTATCTATTGCAAAGATATGATTAAGTTTGGCGGATGTGACATATTGAACCAGGAATGTATAATGCGCCGATGCCCAAATATGGTTATTAATGCGGCAGATGAATCGGAAAATGAAGATGAAATGGACTTAAACGAAACGATTCTAATAGATGACATTGATATTCCGTCTTTGAAGGAGATCAATAAAGTGGAATGGATCGGAACACCAGTTGCGAAGCACCGTGGGCGAAATTATTACGAAGAAGCATTAGTGGGTGTGTTTACAATTTATTTTTATTGCGAATTGGTTTTAATTATTTTTTTTCGTAGGAAAAACTAAAATTGTCAATGGTGACTTTGTATTTCTAAATTCGGAAGCGCCTGAAAACCTAGTTCTTGTTGCTGAAGTGGTATACATGTGGAACGATGAGAAAAAAGGTCCAATGTTTCATGCCAATCTTTTTGCTCGAGGAGTAGACACAATCTTAGGCGAAACTGCCGACCCCAGAGAAATTTTTGCAAATGATCAATGCGACAATTTGCCCCTTGGGTCTATTCACTACAAAGTGAAAGTGATTAAGCGGAAGGTCCCTCGCACATGGGCAATGGACGGGGGCAAAAACAGTAATCCTCCTGTTCCTAGGGGTGACACTAAAACATTTTATTTTTCTCACCATTATGACGCGGAGCATGGAAGGTTTGAATATTACTTGGATAAATACAGCAGGAGTGATGAAGAAAATGAATTAATGTCTCCTTGTAGCGCATGCATGTAAGTATATGATAACTTTGTGTTTTTTCTTTCAAGTTTCATTTGTTTGTAATACAGTGCGCGCATGAAAAAGAAATGTTTTGATACGCCAAGATATGTGAATGGTCAAGTGGATTATTGTGGGCAAACTTATCATGTTGGTAGTGGAGTTTACATGTCACCAGGAGTGTTTCAATTTTCCAAAATCAAAAAACCAAGTGAACCACTAAAAGATTATGATGAAATTATGTTTCCTGAATATTATCGGAAAAGTGCTGAGGTTTCAAAGGCGCCTATTACAGACGCGCCAGAACCGTTTGATATCGGAATCATAGAAAAAATTACCATGAAAAATGAATGCGACACAGAAATTGATTTAATTGTACGAAAGTTTTACCGACCGGAGAATACTCAGAATCCCGATCCAACAAGTATGGATTTAAATATGCTGTTTTACAGCGATGAATGTGAGTTTATTTTGTCTTTACTAATCATTTCACTTAGTATGTTGTGTTTCGAATGCACTAGGCGTTACAGTGGATTTCGAAGACGTGCAAGGAAAGTGCTTTATCGCGTGTGGTTATAACATTGATGCACCACTGACTGAATGGACCTCTTTAGGTCCTAATCGATTTTATTTTTTCTATAAGTATAATTCAGAAACGCACACTTTTGAAGAACTTCCAAATAGTGCATTGCACATTGGGGCCTTGGGCAAAGGTTCTGCTAAACTAAAGAACAAAAGCACAAAGACACCTGCAAAAGTTATTGAAAAACCAGAAGTATACGAACAGATTGTGCCATTGAGATGTTTTGATGTTTTTGCTGGTTGTGGAGGTTTGTCAGAAGGATTGCACCAAGCTGGAGTGGCAAAAACCGAATGGGCATTAGAAAAGGACACACCCGCTGCACAAGCATTCAGATTGAATAATCCACACGCAATAGTTTACGACGTTGACGCTAATCTTGTTCTCGAATTTATTCTAAGGAACCTTCCATTACCTGACCTCCCATTGCCAGAAAAAGGCGATGTAGAACTCTTAGTCGGAGGACCGCCATGTCAAGGCTTCTCAGAGATGAACAGATTTAATGCCGGAAACTATTCATCATTTAAAAACTCACTTATTGCAACGTATCTTTCATTTTGCGACTACTACAGGTATTAGGTGTCATTAATTTTCCGGAATTCTATAATAGTAATTTATTTTTTAGGCCCAAGTATTTTATTTTAGAAAATGTCAGGAACTTCGTGTCATTCAAGAGAAATCTAGTCTTAAAATTAACTCTTCGTTGTTTATTAGCAATGGGATATCAAGTCACATTCGGTGTGGTGCAAGCCGGCAATTACGGTGTGCCTCAAATCAGAAGACGTCTTATTATCATCGCTGCCGCTCCCGGACTGGTACTTCCTAAGCTCCCAGAACCCTTGCACGTATTTAGCAAACGCGGTTGTCAATTATCAGTTCAAGTGGGGAAGCGTAGATACACTAACGGCACAAGATGGGTAAATTCGGCTCCTTACAGGACTATTACTGTACGTGATGCTCTCGGAGATCTCCCACCTATTAATAATGGCTTAGGAGAGTTTGTATTGCCTTATATTGGTGATGCAATTACACCATATCAGCGCCTGATGCGAGGTTGTACAGAAGTGTCCACCATCACTGATCATATCTGCAAAGAAATGTCACCCCTTGTCGAAGCACGCATAATGTGCATCCCACAGTCACCCGGGAGTGATTGGCGGGATTTGCCTAACCTAGTAGTGCCCCTCAGGGATGGAACCTATACCAATGTATTGCGATACATGTATCATACGAAAAAGCAGTCAAAAAGTCACAATCCTCGCGGCGTGTGTCAGTGCGTGCAGAAAGGTCACTGTGATCCAGCCGATAAGCAGATTAACACTTTGATTCCTTGGTGCCTGCCACACACAGCCGACAGACATAATAACTGGGCTGGGTTGTATGGACGCCTTGAATGGGATAGTTACTTTAACACAACGACTACAAATCCAGAACCTATGGGCAAACAGGGTAGAGTTATACATCCGGACCAACAGCGCGTCGTAAGTGTGCGAGAATGCGCCAGATCTCAAGGATTCCCCGATAGATATCAGTTTTTTGGAAATATTCTTGAAAAATACAGACAAGTCGGCAACGCTGTGCCGCCGCCATTAGCAGCAGCTCTCGGTAGAGAAATCGTCAAAGCTTATGCAAAAAGCCAAGAACGAAATAGACCGACTAGTTAATAACTAACTTTAATATTTACACTTGTTAAAAATAATTCTTTAAAAAAAAGTCATACTTCGATTAAGATAATTTTAAAATACTTAGAGATACTCAGAGATAAATATCCTTTTCAAGTCGGGTACGCTACCAGCGTAAAAGTGTTCACGTCCACCATCCAAGAAGTTACCTTCTCCTTCTCCGCTGTGTAGAAACTCTGCGGAAAGCGATTTATCACTGGTGAGAACAGAATTGGATTGTTGGCTGAAATAATCTTCGTCGATATACGCTTGGAGGTTTTCAAGACTTCGCTTTGAATTTGAACGCTTGATCCTGTATTCGTTGTAAGACTTAACAGCTTCTTGTTGCTTCTTCGCATCAGACGCTTTATGAAAAAATTCGAAATCGCCATTGGCTTCTGTGGTTATTGAAAATGAGCTTGAAGTTGAGTCATAGTCGTTATACTCATCCTCTTCCTCGGATACCACTTCGGGTGCTGGCTTCTTGCATTCGCTGATGCTTTCATAACTTTTACTACGCTTTAGCAATACATCATTTCCGATTCCTAATGGAATTTGCGTGAGGGAGTTTTGACTCAATGATACATGTCTCAGATAAGGTTTCAACAAACCATGTTGATTATATTGCTGATTAGTTGATGTCTCATTAATGGTTGATGAATTAGTTGAAGATGTTGCATTGGTTGTCTCACTTAATGTTGGGAAAGTATAGTTTTGGCAATATGCATTCGTAGTAACTTGGCGATTTTCACGTAAACATGGACGCTGAAGATTCGCTGAGTGTAGATTTAAACTAACATTGATTCCTGTTCCTATAAGAAATGAACAGAGAAAATTACGTACTTTTATTGTTTATTCTTTAAATCTGATGCGTTTCTCTGATCTTACCACGATTGTCGTGTTGGTTCAGGTGTCTTCGGTAATTATGAATAACTGGCACTCTTCCATCGATGCTGGTATAGAGCGAACCGTTGGTTAAAGGAAATTTGTGATGCGAGATTTCCATATTGCCAAGGTTTCCATTATTATGCGTGTTGTTTGATGACTGCGGATAGCAGCGTATCGGGTGCATCCGATTGATCTCCAAACTCTGTGGTTGAGAAGTTGAAAAGTGTCGGAATTTTCCGTCAAGACCCACTGCAATTGACAATATATTTAACGTGAATCTAACAATGCAAGTAGTTAACACTTACTATGTGGTAACTTTCCTTCAACATGACGGTTTTCCGAGCAACGGTAAACTCGTGAAACCCAATTATTAAACCGCGAATCAACAATTCCAAGGGAAATCGGTATTAGAAGGTCTTGTAGCAGGCCTAGCCATAGAATAACGTTACTGACAGGCCATGGATTAACCAATGAAGGTATAATACACAAAAGCTGAAACAATTAGACGAAAACTTATAATTAAACGATGATTATGCTTATATAACCGTGTTACAGAATAATATTCTCGTTTAAAAAACTATAATTAATTTATGAAATCAGAGTGATTTAAGAAAACGTGCTGCATATAATAACGCTGAGAAATTTTCGTAATAAAAATGAAAGTTTTCATATGTGCATTGTTGGGTGAGCAATCGCTCATACAAAAATACTGGTTGACTGGTAGTAATTTTCTAATAATCTAATTACATATTTCTCCTCGTATAATTCACTTTAAAGTCATACATTTATCAAACGCAAAACATTTTTAAAATAATTTAATACATACATAGTTAAGTTTTATGTATCATATTTGTTCCTTCAAATTTCACACGTTTTTCTTCTACCTCAGAGCAATTTTGAACAATTGAATAAATTACTAATCGGAACATTTAGTTGTGGGCTCAAGGAGAAAACGACTGAATATAGAGTTGGAGTCAATAACTGCTAAAAATTATTCCGATAATGGTGATAATTATCTAATTGTTTTAACCGTAATTGGTCATAAATCATCGATGAAATTTTGCTCCATGAAACGAGCACTTTCTTGGTTACCTTGCAATTTTGTTGTTGATATAAGTGCAGTTTCTATATTTATCAACAATTAGCAATGAAAGTTATCGCTTATTAGATATTACTGTTTGTTTCAGCTTTCGTTGAAGAAAGCGAAACGAGGAGGCAGTTTTTACGAGTATCTACATACTCTGGTGGATATTGTACGCCGATAAGCGGTGGCAGCCACTTGAGTTGCAATGTAATTAATAGGTGTTTGGAAACCTTTTGCGCTGTTTGGTTTCATGTATCCAACTTGTATCATATCAGTGATTTGCTTCTACTGCTTGACTTATGTATTGTTTCACTTCCAAGTTTCTCGTGTTTCTCTATACTAATATTATTACAAAAGAGTTGGTAACGTGCTGGAGATTAGATCGGTTTCATTTTCTAATCTTACTATAGTTTTGCATTTTCACGCACCTGCGTTACTATAAATACGAGTATAAATATATATACATACATATGTGCTTTAAGGATTTCGGCGCAAAATTGATGATTATATGTTAAACGTTCAAACTAAATGTTAATAAATGCGCGCAGAGCTTAGCGGCCAAAAGATTTGTGGTAATTGTTGCAACAAATTGTATTTTGTTAATTGCCATGTAGTGTTAACTAGACAAATAAATATTAATGTAAAACTACGTGTGAAATGCATGAAATCAGAATTAAAACTCACTGAACTATGTTGATTAAAATGCGTGAGTTGAAAATTATAAACATAAACGTTTACGCGTGTAACTGGCATAAATTTTAATTACAAATCGCGCGAATAACTCTAAGTTTATTACAATAATTTTATACCGTGTTAATTTAGTTGAATTAGAAATCAAATTGTAAGAAAATATGTATATCAAATTAAAATTCATATTAATTTTCAAGTGTAAATAATATGCGGAGACATTTAATAAGTTCAAGAATGTTAATGATTGAAGGTTAATAAGTGACATAACAAATCTGATACTAATTACATAATATGTTTATAGTTCAGCCTTTAATAAACAACTTAGTTTGTTGAAGTTAATAAATCCAATTGTAAACCAACCGCAGATGGATGGATATTGAACATGACGACGAACCGATAAATATTTATGTATATCGTGAAATACCATGACATTTCGTTCATTAAATGTTGTAAAAATCATTTCAATTCAATGGATTGGCGTTTTTCACGCTGTGAGCTCGCCGTGGCGCTGAAGCAATAACGTCTATTGCAATATGTGCTAACAGCATTGCCAGTAAATTGAAAATCTGAACAACCTACTATTAGTGACTATGAATTTACTTTTGACATTTTGAGAAACTTTTAAACATTCAACAATGTTTCAAGTAATTGAAATGATTAAAGTCTGCGTTTAGTTTACAAGATAACAATCACCCACTGAGATTGGGTCCAATCTTTAAATGATTTATAACATAATCCTACGCGAACATTTAAAGCAAGAATAAATCAATTCAAGTCACTGAACTCCATAGAAAACTTTGACTATCAATGATTTAAAACTAATCAATCTCTATTGAAAGATTAGAAGATTATCTAAATTACCATTACGAAAACCATAAAAATAAATTAATAATAATTCTTCAATATGTGTAAGAGTCTCATAGGAGATATTTCTTTCTTTGTGTTGATTGATTAATGTGATGAAAGCTACAGAAACAAAGTGAAAATTATTGTAAAAACGCATGGCTAAACAGCCAACAACCAACTTGAATCAAGATATTCCAAGCGAACGAAATCAATCTTCGCGTTTATCTCTTCATAAATATAAATGCATCGATGAGATGAGAAAGCAGATTAGTTTCTGCTTGTTTGCATTGCAAGAATTCAAACAATCTCTCTCGTTGAAGCTTGAACAAAGTTTCTAACGAAACCTTTTCACAAGATTTGCTCAAATCCACCTTTACATTATCTCTAGCTCTTACGTATTTATTTATAGACGTTGCTACAGAAGCAATGCAGCCACTGCACTAATTATCGCTATTAACATTTTCCACATTAAATCAAAGAAAGGAGTGCTCTAGACGAGGCTTTTCTTTTCTCTTTCTTTCTCCTTTTGCAAGTCTTTTCCAGTGCACCAATAGGAACTCGGAAAAGTTATTGACTATTACTGGAAATGATTACTAAATTACCAGCCATGTGTGTTCAACTGCGACTGCAATGCGATTTAATAACTCGGGTAAATGCAAATGCTGTTCGAGTGGAAGTTGCCTGTCGGTCAGCTATTGATGATCATTAATAAGTGTCTTCGTAGTATTTATGTAGCCTGTATGTGGAGTGCATTTGCATAAATATTTATAGCAGAAGCTAGCTGGCTGCTTAAGTAGCACTCTTGGTTAATTATACGTGTCTTTCTGCTTAATTTTGCTCGGATTTCCTTTTGTTTGTTATTGGTTTTTGAACATTAAACTGCAACTCAAAATATTCTCTAAGTATTAATTAAACCATAAAATGTCTGCGACCAGGTTTTCTTGTCATGTTCATTTTATTATTAAATAGGAAATGCTCTAGAAACAAGCGGAAGTGTGTTAGAACACTCGGTTCGCGATAGGTTTTTGTTAATATCACTTCACTGCAGTTAATAAATTACTTTCCAATCTTGTGAGAAGTTTAATTAAATTGTTTGTTTTCATTTAAACATGAGCATTAAATCTTGTGACATTGTCGGTTTCCTTCCTGTTTGTTTAAGGAAAATAAACCAGATATTGAGTGCGACTTGATGTGCAATTCAATTCATCCGCTGATTACCCAGCATTGTTCGTGTAATATTCGCGCATTGCAAAACTACATATGAGTGGTTAAATTTCGTACTCTTCTTCACCTTCTCTCATTATCCATTGTTTTCGGTACATGAATCAACATCTCATTTCCTTGGCATCTTGCAAATCAACGCCTCCTTGGCGTTGCAATTATTGTGTCGTAACCATTAAAACATGTTTCATGTCATTCATGTGACGATTCAAAGTATAATATGATGTGAATATAATAACATTAACGTAATATATAATAGGAACTAATTTAATTTTCATTATTTATAAAGCAAGTATGGAACTTTTTGTTGCTCTGATTGCTTTTAAGCTTTGTCTTGTCGTGTCTTGGCTTGTTTGGTTTTTTATTTGGGTAGCACTGCATGGCCGAAAACCGCAGTCACGATATTGCACCATGTCCGGCCATTTATCAACTCAGGCAACTTCAAAATTAGTTTTACTTTGAGGTTTACTTTACTATACTTAGCGTTCGGTTCGGTTGGCTTGGCTAACAACATGAATTCAGACCAGCAACCAGCATCTCCAGTCACGTAAAGAACAGTTCTTCAACTCCTGACCTACACCTCGCGGTACAGGCCTCCTTCTTGCATGCATCTTTCGAGGTCACATTCGTCACAAGAACGAAAAATTACGCAATCATTTCTATCCATCAACCAATTTGCAATGTAAATCTAATTTTGCATTCTAAATTTAATTGTAAATTAAAACAGTTTATGCAATACTTACAATGATCGGGAAGTGATAAAAAAGATAGCAAACAATCAGAATCGGATTGATTGTCTCAAGACCAGTTCCTGTATACTCGTCCTTTTTCCGCTCTTTGTTCACATTCAGCGGTCTGCGACTGTTCGTTGAGGACACCGTTGTGCTTCCTTGTGAGAAATCACCCTTCCACATGGTAGCATAGCCTCCATCGTATCCTGTATACCCATTGTTATTCCTATGAATCGTGTATGTATCATAAAAATTCTTATCAACAGGACGGGTTGTAGTAGAGAGGGATAACTCGCTCAAATCACTGGTACTCTTCTGTCTGTAGTCAAACCCACCACGTCGACGAACTTTTACATAGCTGATAGCAGCATAGCATTGCGACATGACGCCAATTATCGCCAAGAATGTATGCAGGATGATAATGAATGCGTTGTACTTGATGTCCAATTGAAACGGCAATAAGTCGCAGTCTTTTAAAGATACGTGCCCGAACGTGGCAGTGAAAGGATAAGATTCTTGCTTGGCGAGTATTGCCGCAACCCCAACGCACGCACAGAGGGTGGTCAGGCAGAACAGGTGGTAGATGACATGCGTCGCAGTGAGATACTGGCGGAGGTTCTCCTGCTTGCCGAAGAGTTTGATGGAGAACACCCCAATGACGCTGAGGGTGGCAAGGCAGCTTGCGTGGAAGGTATGCATTGAGTTGAAGGTCCACGCGAAGAT
>NBZA01001442.1:33974-76190 GCA_003054995.1 Aleochara bilineata
ACGATGACTAGTAGCTCGTAGTTTGTGGTGTGCACGAACATTTTCGATGCTTGGGTTCTGACTTCAATCTGCAAAACAAAGCAAACCAAGACTGTCGGTCACTCAACGTTGTTTTTTTCGTTTCCTGGTGCATTTAATTGCACGTTAATTAATACATAATGGGCGACGAGCGTCTATGGGTTACCAGCAGCGCGAATGAAGAAACAACTGCAACTGCACATCTGTGTCATACATTCGAATGCATTCACTCGAAGTATTTGCGCGATGCGGTTGTTAAATTAACCATTAATTACGCGTCATTTGTTGATTACATTTATTGCATATTCATTCAGAATTACAGAAAAATGGAATGAAGTTAACAGTATGTTAACAGCAGTACTGTTGTAAATCTCTTTCTATATAAAAGTTCTTCCCAATAAGGAAAAAAAAAGAAACCGAAGTGAAGTTAAAGTGTTTGGCTCGAAACGTGTACATACTTCCATTTGCCAGCAGCGAATGAGTGGTTTGTTGCATAAGAGCGCCAGTACCGGACCAGCGTATCATATGTGGTATCACACGCGAATAGAAAATTAGTAAATTTGGTATAAAACTTTCAAAATGCTTGCCGCGCGTGAGCTCACGCTCGAAAGATCGCGGAAAAGTAATAAACACGCACACGAATATGGTGCGCTTCCTTGCTGATGAAAGACGAGCATGCGTTAAGATATTTCTAGCTTCTTGTACTATTTCTTGCCCATTTTTCAAGCCTTCAGTGATTTGTTAGAATTTTTTATACTACATATTATGAAACATACTCTTATCATCTCGCAGAATAAAAGCGGAATGTGGGAAGCATTTATAACAGTACCTTTCACATTTCTTCAGCAAACATTAATATCAAAGAGAAATCAACAAACTTAATTAAAAATGTGACTTTAACCACACTAACTTTGTAAGTAAAAAATGTTTATTTATTTTGTGAATTTTTATATTTTATAACGGATACCCTAGCAAACGATTAATTATAGCGATAAACTATCTTTTTATCAGTTGGCACTTGACTATGACAACAGGTGTCTATAAATATTGCAGTCACATAGATAATTGCATCAAAACTGTACTTATTTCACGACTGTTAGTCTCGCAAAGACATTACATAAATGGCGAAACAGCAGCAAATTGTCGCTGCGTGAACTTGAAGAGCTGGGAGATGAGAAACCAATTTGTTCCATTTATTCTCGACATTACGCTGCGCTGCATTTGTTGTAGAAGCAGATAGAATTCGAAATACATGATGTATAACTGCTCTTCTCTCTTCGCTTGATCATCGCCAGTGCTTGCGATTAGCACATTGTAAAATGCATATTTACACTTGCTGCTTTAACAAATATGCCATGGCTTTGTTGTTATAAATATGTAAGAATTCTAACGGTCCTGTCATAGTAAATATTACAACATACATATTTAGATATTGGTGTAACAAAATTACTTATTTCTTCAGAGAAATATAAGTTGATAAGTGGATCCTTTCTCTACTAGACCTTCAAGTTACAAATTTAGCAAGACATTAAATGCACAATCTACCTGATAATTAATTAATTAATTAATTAAGTTGTATAACACCAGTTATTTCGCCGACATAAATCTATTTATATTTAAAATGTTACAATAAAAGAGTAATTACTCATGCTGAATTTGGCACATACAAGGTTTCTTGCCAATCATGTAACACAATAAGAAAAAATACCGTTAAATTATTCTTAATTAACAAGAGAAAAATTCATGTAGGCTGCTGGTATTTTCCTTGTATCTCGATAATATTTCTTGAAATCTTAAGAAATTACAAGAGTAAGTAAGTATGTAAATGATTTCAACTCCGAATGTCATGGTTGACAAAGACGCGTTGGCGTGTTGGAAAGAATTTCTATGGATTGTTCGAATAGTTGTACATTCTTGTTACCAAACGCATTGTGCATTAGCGATGATGATTGTGCATCATCGAGAACCACTAACTAATAACAATCAACGAATAAACAATAAACGCGTGAGTAAATTTGATTTGCATTCTTGGTAATACTGCAAAAATTCTAAGAGAAATATGAATATAAAATATGATAATCAAGCACACTATAAGATGAGGGATGTGCGTGTACACTAGACTCTAGTCTCTAGCAACTAAAGGTTATCTTGAAGTAACTCTATAGTTTTGTATTGCAAAGGCAGAGATGGAATAACAATAAGAAAAGCCGGCGGAACGGTAAATGTGTAAAAGGTGCGGTAACAACTCGTCTTCATCTTCGTCTTCTTCTTTTTCTTCGTGTACATCTATGTCGTCTTATAAGGTACATGTTTTCTTAATTACACGATGCGCGCGCTGAATTACAACAATCACATGTTTGGCTTCCAGCTTTAATTGCTAGGCTTGCATTGCACGTGACAATTATGATTAATTATAACGCCGTTTCTTCATTTCTGGCTGCTGCAATTTCATGTCAGTGCGAAATTAATCAAATTTGTCTATTGTTCTGTCGTTTTTTATAATTATAATCGTAATTAGAATAATAAATGCGTTGTACTTAGGTATACCTAATACACACTAAAACTTCACACAACTCATGGGAATTTCAATTTGAAGTAATGGTGATGGGCCTCAATTTTACGTTCTGTTTGAAAATCTAATTGAAATCACTTAACTTTGTTTCAACGGCTGTTACTTTTCAATTTTCCTTGAAACCTACATCTTTTCTTCATTTCGCAAAGTTTTCTTTGAAAGGATATAAATTTTCATAAGTTACGAGTCAATGACTTTGTGCTTATTTCTTCATTGGATAATAATACATATGGACGTACAAGAGTAGGCAATAAAAATGTTTGCCAACTAGCTATGGTTGTTGACTGATTATACTAATTTGTTGTAATTTCTGCAGTTGGAAAACTTTAGAGGTAGGTTTAATATAAATCGATGTGCTGTTGGCACACAGGCCTTCGAACCAAATACCAAATACGTTACACCGTATTACACTTTATTGAGTTGATTAGTCGTTAATTAATGAACCGATGAGCCAACTTCAGAATTGATTTTCCCGAGCGCAGCGGCTCATTAATTAGATCTAATGTCGCAATGTGCTCTCTGTACTCTTCTTTCATTCATTTAACAGTGTAACGAATGTGCAATCATCGAAACAATTGAATTTGTGCTTTTGCTGGTTGCGGTTGTTATATAATTGAAAATGGAATGGAAATGAAGAAATATCGTTGTTTAATTCGTTCGATTCTCTCAGTCCACTCACTTGAGTGAATTCTATTGTTTCTTCTGACTGCCTGTCGGTTCTTCGTTATTAAAATATCAATTAGGCTACTTACAGCTATCTAGTTACATAAAGAAAGAAACATTTGGCTTTGCTTTATTTGTTATTATACAACACTAATAATAGTAATAATTATGAGTCATTATGACAATACGCAAAATATAAATAAAGAAATGGACTAAAACTTATCAATTAAGTATGTTATAAGCGTACTGATATTAGATATTGAAAATATCATCATACCTGTTAATGTTTTACATTCATTAATTTAAATTGCCGAGTAATTAATATTAAAATCATATATCATTTCTTCATAAATTTATGACAGAACACATATTGAAATAATATTTATAATTATAATTTGTTTTCCGGTTTGTTTACACGCACTAGCGATTGCGTGGATTGATTTGATTTGATTACTAACTAACACGTTCTCAGTGTTAATACAAATAAATAAATGTAAATGCAAATCTATGATAAACCACATTGTTATGCGTTAAAAAAAACAGTTAAAATATTTGCCATAGAAAGCAAGATATTCGATTTTAAATTTAAATTTCTTCGAATCTCTCAAACTTCGGAGTGACTATGAATGCGTAATAATTGTAAACGTAATAAATTATTGCAGTTAGTATAACATTTATAATTGGATTAAGAGAGCACTTTGTCCGCACATACATAAGTACTTTATAAATAGTTTATCAATCGATTTATTGGTTGATTCATTTCATAGGTAACAACTGTTTTTGTTAGTATACATAGCGTAGTATGGCTTTTCAAGGACGAAGTAGTAATGCCTTTTTAACGACATCAACGCACAATAAGTGTCGAATTGGTAACACTTGTTCAATTTAACTGGCGAATGGTAGTAGTTATTGTATTGTACAATATAGCTACACGCAATTATTCACAATTATTTTTTACAAGGATTTCAGTTCAGTTGTTGTTGAATTGATCCCACCTTTTGTAGCAGTACTAGCCTTAGTCATAAAATTATAGATAGATTTCCTTTGTTTTCCTCTTTGATTTCTTGAATTTTAAAATTCATTTCAACTCGACTTTAAGAATAAGGAAGAAATGAACAATAAATCGAAAAGTGTAATTAATCAAACTAATTTCTGTTATTATCATTGGCTTGCATTGTGTACATTCCGTAGTAATGCAATAACAATTAAAGCAAAAGCAAGTGAATAACAAACAAAGAATAATAAGCAAATATTTGAAGTAGAAACGTGGCCAGGCAAATACACATTCGCGCATGAATTACATGTAGAAATTTAACAATTTATTGTGTTATCTTTGAGTTTCAAACGAATGCGTGAAATTATTCTTATGTAAGACCAACCTAACGCCACATTAATTTTTATTCGATTATTTGAACGAGTAAATAGTTGAACGCAAACGAAGTTACGACCAAATACTTCGTTTGTTACTCATTGTAAGTGCTTTCGTTAACATTGTACGTGTTTGGTAACCATGGATACAGGAATATTTCTATGATCAATCAAACGAAAATTAACAATAAGAACTAATAAATGATTACTACAAGGGTTGTTTTTAGATTTATGGAATAATGTTTTTTTCTCTTCAAATATAAAAGTGGAATTTATCTTGCATCCTGCTAGGCTCACATAGCCGTAGTTTTAATTTTCGTTCCAACTGAACGCAGCAGCATTGAAAGGAAGTACAGAAGTGTGACATTCAGTCGAATCAAACGTGTTTTATGCCGCTTGCAACTCGCATGAACATATTGTGAGCATACCATAAGCATATTTCCGACTTTAATTAAAATTTTCGTTCAAACATAGGCAAAAACTCCAGTTCACTTCAACATATTGCGACGAATAACTACATATTCAAATTGTAAACTTCCTGTTTCACAAAAAATATGAGTTCAAGTCCCACATCAGCAGGATAATAATAGAAAAATGTTGTCAACTTTAAAGAATGCTATTTGTTGTGAATACACAACAAAAGTGAAGTGTGGGTAATTTAAGTTAATGATAAGTAAAACGTGTGATTGCAATCAATGAGCATGATGCATGTCAGTCGCGCTATGTGAGCGTATTTAGCTAGAATAAGATGCCATCGCATTCGCGAACTGAACAAAATCGCTCAGGCGAGATGAGATGCATTCAAGTCATTATGTTGCAAAGTTACAGGCAGCGCAGTTTGTTCGATTTGCCGATAATAAGTGCACTTCAAGTGCTGGTCTAACATGCGCCAAGATCAACTGCAGCTAGTAGAACCGCAAAGCGTCCGATTCACAAAAAATCGAACTCAGCGAAGCCGAAACCAATGGAAATTGCAAATGCACACTAGAATTCTGATTGTAAGTGTTTATCGCGCTGAGGCTAATTGCTTCCTACCTATTCAATACAAACTTATAATAGTTTATTTATTCATACCTTGTGAGTACTTATAAAAGTGCCATCCGATGTGTGCGGAGTAAAACGTCATTGATTTTTATGGTATATCCACTTCACTTCACTTTGTAGCACTTCAATTCAAATTCAAACTTCTGGTACATTTGCGCACTTTAGAAACTTTCTTGTTGTTGGTCTGTGATATGTTGATAAGTATTTGAAATAATTAGCAGTCTTGTCATTGTCCAGTACTTTTGACTTCAGCCTCAATTATATCAGCATCAATGTGAAATTTGGCCGTATTCGCGAAGAAGTCGCGAACGCGCACCGCATTGAGGACGCGAATCAAGCGCAGTGAGAAAGCAAGTTGTCGGCGGGACCGACACGTTTGCTCGTCGGCAGCAGTCTAGTGGGTCCGCTGCTAGATGGGCGCGCTTCTTGCGCTTGCCAAGCGGTGGAAGCCGCGGATTGAAAGTGCGACGGCGGTGCTTTGGAGTGGACGAAATCCAGGTCACATTAGCGCATTGATGTTGCAAACATCACTGGTCGTGCCTTGTGTACCTTCCGAAGCCTGATCAACGCACATTAGCATGTAATGCTAACTAACGCAAACTATAAAAGTTCATCTTCATCTTTGACTTTTCAGCCTGAATGTGAGGCCGTGATGGTTAGCGAAAAGTCATCCATCTTCTCCAATACTTAGAACATTTAAAACTATTACCATGTGTTAAGATTTATTGGCAATAAGTAATTAGACACTGTATATGGCGCTCGAGAGAAAATTAATTTTCAATTACACTTTTGAGGTCAAAAGTCTCTCGAATATAAAGTTGCTTCAAATGCAAGTTCACTCGTCAATTTAATGAGTAATAAAACGTCTCTATTTGAAAAGTGCGCAGTTTGTACTTTTTGCCAAGAGGAAAGTATTCCTCTTCAGATAATTTTTGTATTAATAAAGTTATACGATATGGCGATCATATAATTTCTTTGTATTCATTCACATCTGTTAAGACATGCTTGAAAGTTGCTAGAATCAATTACATTTTCATTAATTTTTACTACAGATCGGCCCAAAATGATACTGGCCATGTGTTGCGCTTAGAAATTAATAAGCGCTATCAGATGTCTGGCTCATCATCGTGCTGCACTTTAATTGAATACAAGATGTGAAAATGATTTTTATAGTGTTACAACAAATTGATATCGACTTAGGTTCGACTGTATTGCAACAATGAAGCAAACAGACAACAGACCTGCAGCATTGAGCCCAACAACAAAAAATCAAAAGAGAAAGCAACTAATATTCAACGGCGCGCACGAAGTCATCTAGCCTACCGCCTACTTACCAGCGTAAATCATGATCTGGTCCAGGGTTTCTAATGATAAAGCGCGAGTAAATACTCATTTTTATTAGCATTTACATTTATAGCGACGTTATAGGTAACAATTGAACAATTTTTGTAACTGTTAAACCACAGCTACATTTCTCAATGCACCAGCATTAAACAAAATGTTCTGTTGTTCAACAATCCATATTAGACGCGCAACTTTTGCGCGCCTGTTTAATCTTTCATTAACTTCCCTAATAATAAATATAAATAGATAATAGTACGGTTAAAGATGGAAACATAGAAATAAATAAAAATCAAATCTTCATTAGACCTCTTTTTTCTTCTCGGTGTTGAAGGCGAAATGCTAGATAATTCCCAGTGATCCCAACTGTAACGCACAATAAGCCAATTTATAAATTACAATTTGAATGCAACAAACTGCCTTACCAAACTTTGTTTATGTTGCTCATGCTTCAACACAGCCTCCGTCTGCTGATGGTCAAACTTACAAACGGCTGCAATCACGCGCGCAAGAACTAAACTCTCCTTGCCCAACATGTAATTATAGAGAACATTCTTCAGGTACTCAACTTCAGTGCTCGCTGACAAATCAGCGCAATGGTTCAACGTCACAAGCGTCTCATCTAGCTTCCTATTGAGCTTTTCATTCTTAAGTTGCAACTTTTGCAATTCGTTTTCATAGAATTCTATGGACGATCGATTTGTTTGATCGATGCTCTTATACTGAGCGAGTTTCGCCTGCAGGCTCTCGTAATCTTTTGGACATACGGTTGAAGTTAAATTAAGAGGGGCAGTTTTAAGTTCTTCAATTTCGTCCTTAAGAAACTGTCGTTCTTGTTCCAGTTCGTTAACGTGCTTCTCCAAATCACTGATTTGTTTCTCGTACTGCGTTTGATTAACATTCTCGTTTGAAACCTGCTGCTTGAGAAGATTAAGCTCGTCAGTTGCTTGTCGTGCTTCTTCCAGCGCATCTGTATACTTTGCTGTGACTTCCGACAACTTGGCAGCGACTTCAGCATCAGTGTTTGTTATTTTCGCTGCTAGTTGCAGTTTAATCTCAGAAGATTCCGATAGAATCGCATCGTTTTCATCCATTAAACGACGATTGTCCGCGGATAACACTACATTACGCTGTTGCAACGCGTTGATTTCATCACGTAGCTGCGAGCGAAGCTCTTCCTCTTTCGTTGTTATGTTATCAATCTTATCATTCAGCTGTTGTAATAAGTTTTGTTTATTTTTTACATCTTCCTCAAGATAACGCTTATCTTTATGAATGTCTTCTACCTGCTTCTCAAGCGCGGCAATGTTTTCTTCTTTAGCATGCAATTCGTCCTGAAATTGCAATAAACTACTTTGCTCCTTATCGTTAGAAAATTTTAAGTCTTGTTCGACACGCAACAACTTCTCCTCTAATTCTTTACACTTATCATTTAATGATTTATTTCGCTTAGTTAATTCTATTAAATTCGTTTCAAGCACGTTTTTCTCTTGCTCTTTACAACTCTCCACATTCTCCACTGTGACCTTTAGCTTACTTTCACTTTCTTTAAGCCTATCTAGCGTTTTACTTAAATCTACCAAATTATTATTCAAATCTTCATTTTCTGTACTTAACTTTGAACATTTCTCCTTCATCAATGCATAATCTTCCCGAAGCTTTGAAATATCTGACTTCAGCTGCTCGTTTTCTTCCATTAACATTCGCTCGCGCCCTTCAAGAGAATGTTTCAGTAATGCCAGTTCATCATCTTTCATTTTACACACACTTTCAATATCTTCCAACTTATTTGTTAACTCTACAACTGAATGTTTTTCAATTTCTAGGGAATGCTTCAAAAGATCAGTCTCTTGCAATGTGAACGAGTTTAGTTCACAATTTCTACGAAGCTCTAATCGAAGTTTATCTAATTCTGAATCATTGATTGCAATTTGTTCACGTAGTTTTTCAATAGTTTTCTGCGCTTTTATCAAGGAATCATTCGACCCTTCAAACACAGCAAGCTGCTCCTTAAGATTTTCAATTTCAATTTTGCATTCGTTGGATGTCTTATCGCCAGTTTCAATCTTTTTGCGAAGATCTTGAACAATGTGTCTCTCTTCCTCCAACAACTTGCTTAAAGTTTCATTTTCTTTATGTTTTGAGTGTCTAAATTGTTCATATTCCTTTTCAAGTTGCTTTAATTTTTGATTTTCAGTACGTATCGATTCAAAGTCTTTTTCCAATTGTTGGTTCTTTTTTCCAAGTTCATCACTGCCTTCTGAAATCTTTAAAAGATTTTCTTTTTCTTGGAACAAAGCATCCAAGTTTTCATTAAGCTCATTTTGTTTAGAGAGTAATTGTGCGATTTCATTTTTTAGTCGGTTAATTTCATCTTCTTTTTGAGCAAATTCTACATATTTTTTCGAAAGATTTTCATTCAATTTATTGATTTCAACATGCTGATCTTCTTCGTGGCATCTCAATTGTTCAATTTCCAAATTTAACTCATCTATTTCATTCTTTAAATCTACATTTGTTTTCTGTATCTCCCCTAATTTCTTAATGTGCCCTTCTAAATTAATTTCTATTTGATTACACTTTTTCTGAATTGTATTACGTTCATTTTCTAAACCTTCCAACTGCGATGTCAACGTAGAAACCTTTGCCGCCAATGTTTTATTTTCATCTAGCAAACTAATATAATTTTCCTCCAATTCTGCTTTCTTCCCCGTGAGTTCTTCAATAGCACTTTGTCTGTTATTAAGGTTTTCTTCCAATTTACGTATATTTTCTTCAGCATGTATTAGTTTTATTTGTGTTTGTTTAATTGTATCTCCTTCTTGTTCTAAAGAATGCAACCGTGAATTTAGTTCCTCCCTCAACTTGCTCTCCTTCTCTTTATATTCCTCTTGCATTCGGGTACGAATTGTTTCTTCTAAACTTAGCATTAACTGTTTAGAAGCGTCAACTTGCTTTACCAATTCTTCCCCGTGCTTTTTTTGTAAACTTTTGGAGCTTTCTTCAATCCGAGTCTTTTCAGCTTGCAAAATTTCAAATTGTTCCTTGAGACCTTCATAATCCGCTAAATTTTTACGCAATTGTTCGTTACTAAGTACAGTTTCCTCTAAATTGGTGCGTTGTCCTTGATAATCCTTAAGTTGGGTACGTAAATCTTCAATTTCAATCTTGTACTGTTCAACTTTAAGCAATTCGGCTTCATATTCATGACATTTGCTTTTGAGAACTTCACACTTTTCAATTAAATTCATGTTTTGGGTTTTGAGAGAGCCTCCCTTTTCATAAACTTCCAAATCGTGCTTGACGGTTTCCAAATCGTGCTTCAAATTCGTAATTTCAAGGTCCCGGTTTTGCAACTCTGTGTGTAAATCCATCTTACTCTTAGCAAATTTCAAATTATTATTCTTTTCGCGTTCCTCCAGATCGCTGATAAGACGTTTTGACTCTTCAAGATCTTTTTGCAAATTTGCAATACGATCTTTAGATATTATGCTATTTGCTTTATATTCTTGTAATTTTTCTTCCAATTCCTGAAGCTTTTCATCATGTATATTGTTTGTACTACCAATACTTGAATTTGAATTTCCATTTGTTAGCGATTCGAGCAAATTTCCATTCAAATTATCAGATGAGCCTTGCAAAAGTGCAATTTTCTGCTTCAGAGTATCAATAACAATTGTCTTTTCTTCAATTTCCGTCCGAAGAGCGCTCTCCAAGTCAGCTTTCGCTTTTTGGCTCAGTGAACATTGCTCTTTGAGTTCAGAAACTCTTCGAATTGCCTTATCTTGTGTCTCAACCAACACCGCTTTCATCTTTGCGTTTTCCCGTTCCAGCTCTTTATAATGATTTGCCAAGTCCGTATATCTTCCGCGGTACTTATGATAACGCATCTGCGCCTTCTGGAAAGCCATATGTACCTGTTCTTTACTGACATGGCCCAAGGTAGAAGACTGAGTTGAAACATTGTCTTCCATTTCACTGGCAGATATATCCAAATCTGACTAAATTAAGACATTAAACGATACATAACTTGAAATACAAATTAGTCTTACCTGGACATGGTACATATTCATGCTAGGCTCGTATCGTGGCAAAAAAGAGACGTCGCTAGCAATAGACGAATTTGAATTGCGACGAACCCGTTGACTAGGATCGGGCGTAGACGCCTGGAGCGGCACATTTGTAAAACCTCCGTCTCCAATAGCCTTTCCATCTGAAGTTTAAAGGTTAATAACAATATTAAGTTACTATAGTAACACAGTATAAGTAAAGTTTGTCACATTACCATCTTCGCTGATTGAAAATAAGCCATCATCTGGCATAGGCATTCCAGTCTGTTGTAATTTATCAGTTACTGATTGCGTAAACTGTTGAATTTGCTGCATACGCTGTGGGGAAATCTTTACCTCCTCAGCAATCTTATCCTTCAGTTTCTTAAACATTTTATTGGAACTTTTTTGAAGATTTCACTGTGCAAACTTCTTAACCTCTACTATACTTCGGGTCTTTACTAACTTATTAACTTGCATAGACACTAAATATTTAAAAAGTTGGAACCAATAACGTCGCATTAAATATTTACAATTTTTCTTAAACCTGAAGAATGGACAAACATGAAAGTCTTGGAAAATATGTTGAGTTGTCAAGGGCTGTGACAATATTCGCAGGAGTGTAGTTACACAAATATTGTTAAATATATTTATTAATAAAATTTGAATATAATTATATTTACTAACTATTAACTTTATATATTAGCTAATAATTAATATATTTTCTTATAAAAAATAATCAGACATAAACAGTATATTAAACTATTTTTTAAATTTACGACAACAGCGCCCTCGACGGTATTAACAGATGTTTAGAACAAAATAGAAACAGATGCGAATTCAGTACGGATTCCATCATTTGGTTTCGATCATTTCGCGTAAATTCCTCATGTTCTATATTTACTTGTGCTACTTATGTTGTCTTAATGTGATAACAGTCATAAATTGTGCGTGAATAATCAGTGGCATTTGCGGTGATATCTATTCTATTTAATTCAGTACTGATCAATGCGAGCGCGATATGTTGTGTGGGAGGACGTGCTCTGGATGGGGTCATTCGGTAGAAACTTCTTAATAAAACAAGAATATATAAAGCATTTGATGCGATTAGTGACTTAGAAACGATAAATCACATACATTACTCAATCCAGCTATAATAGGACTAGGTCTCACCAAATCAAAAAAAAACAACAATCGTCTGTGATAAACGAAGAGTTTAAATTAAGTTTAAAACTAACTGATAAGGGTTAAAAAAGTGGAGTCAAAATGGAAAAGAAAATATTTCGATTCTTTTTTAAGAGTAAGTATAATATATAACCTGTTGCTACCAAATATGGTGAATGGTGTTAGTAATTTTTTCCTTTTTTATTAGATAATCAAGAGGTGTCTTCCAAAGGTGATGATGATAGTAGAGCTTTAGTAAGTAAATGGATCAAAGGAGGACAAAGAGTACAAATATTAGGAAAACCTTGTAATGATAAAGTAACTCTGAATAAAAATGATGACCCAGAAACAAATCAACAGGGTCTTGAGAGATTACAAGGAGTGTTGAAGAAGTATAGTGGCTCTTTGGTTAATGTAAACACTGAAGAAGGTAATACCAAACCTTCAAATTGGGAATCTGCGCAATGGTTGGATATAAGAATACCCGAGGAACAATATGACCAAGTCAAGTAAGTGCAATTTTATTCGATTGTAATGCATGGCATTCTTGAAACTAGAGAAAGTGCTTAGTTTATCAGCCACATTGGTTGCTCAACTGTACTAATCATGCTAATGTGATTAATTCTTATCTGAGAAGCAACAACTTTTTATTCAATTCAGTTCCATAAATTGACGTATATGTGAAACACGTGCATTGAATTTCTATGAGTAATTGATACTTTGCTGGAATTTCGTCACAGATCTGTTCATTCCGATTTATCTTTTTATGCGGTTTCAACATTGTCATTTAAACAATTAATTTTATTATTTATATAAAACAATTAATTACTAATAACTTAATTCGAGAATATTCGTTTAGCAATTGGCTTACGTGCATCGCCGCTTTCTCGTAATGGCCAATATTTTTCGATCATCTATTCTTGACAATGAATTTGGCTTATGTTTATATACAAGTCTGTCGTAATTGATTGCAATACATATATAGCAGGTCATTGATTCGTTAACTTATTGCTGTAGGAATGTGAACTATTTAAGTTCGGATGGTGGTCTATAGTAAATGTAGAATCTAAAATACATACACTCATTTTACTATGTACAAATTACAATGTACACTCATGTACTATGTATGTACATATAATTTTTTTACATTTCATATCGAATATGATTAGGATGAAGTTTAGAATACAAGGAATTTATTAAATTTCAAATAAAGTTTACAATTAGTTTATAATTAATAAATACGTATAACCGCATGATGGTATTGCTAAATGTTTCAAGGCTAGTCGGAAATACTATAGTTTACTTGTTGTTAATAATAAGTTTAATAGTTAACTAAAATACCGATTTATATATTTTTGTTAAAACACTAAATATGAAGGAGGGATAATTAAGGTCGATCTACAAACGGAACGCACTTATTTTACTACGATACTTTCTCTTATATATTGCAATAGACTATTTAAGTTTATATTGAGAAAAAAAAGGCAAGCACGCAGCTTCATATTCTCGTGTTAGTGATTATTTATTAAGGCTAACAGTTCAGTAGTTCTTTCAGTTCGCGGGTCTTTCTTAGGCGATTGCTTAGTAAGCTAGTACAACTTTCAATGTCAAACGGTTGAACAGTCGGACAGAAAGTGAAAGAGCGCAGCCAAGGAGTTACTTTCTATAGCGTAGCGTGCGAATCCAAATGCTTGCAGAAGAACTATTGCTGCCAGAACACC
This sequence comes from Aleochara bilineata, assembly GCA_003054995.1. Classification (NCBI taxonomy): domain Eukaryota; kingdom Metazoa; phylum Arthropoda; class Insecta; order Coleoptera; family Staphylinidae; genus Aleochara; species Aleochara bilineata. The sequence goes on from NBZA01001442.1 coordinate 47,915, forward strand.
AGAACTGTCGTGAATTTCACGGTTTGTGCGTTCAGTCGGTCGAGAGAATGTCGAATTCCTACTCATTACTTGATGACTGTTTTACAGTTGTCAGTATTGTTTTAATTTCATGTGACGCGGTTGTGTTTTTAGGTTTAAGTTTTTAAACTTCTTACAAATATAAAGATACGTGCTAAAATGTATTTTTACAGAAACTACATGTTAAATTATTGCGAGTGGTGCCGCGAAATTTAAAATGTACAGTACAATAAAATTAAGTGAGAGGACGTGGTACTTGTTAGATTAATTGGATTACGTTAATAACTACAACATATCTAGGTGCGTTGTTGAACATAGTTGCCTAATAAAAAGTATTGTAATATAACTTTAATAGAGAAGTTAAGTTGGCAACAAGATTTTGCGATATTCATTGTCTCACATGCCACATTTTTTATTGGGGTCTGTTTGAGGTGTATATAGCCAGAAAATCTGCCATATGCATAATAAAACAATTAGAGTTGCATAAATAACAGTATTGGGAGACGAGTGTGTTGGCATGTGGCTTAATTATGCAGTAATCCTATCAGGAGCTTATCACATTGGTATTTACATGACTGGTAACTGCCTTGCAAGTATGTTTCGTTCAGTAAAGTTTCAAACAAATTGTCCAATATAATGCAGCCGTGCTATTTGAGCACTTTAGCTCACTATCTAAGCTTAAATAAATTACCAAAAACTTTTGCAATTTGTTGGTAGAATCGTTATTTTATCTTATCAACATTGACAACTGTGTAAATTTTTATAAAATATGCAGTAGAAAAAAATAGTTGCAGGAGTTTGCTGTTATTATATTTGTCGGTATTATACTCATCTAAAAGGGATTCTCTTGGAGGTTTTTCTTATCACATTTTTATGTTTTTACGATCGGTTTATTCACTCATAATACGATAATTAGCAATAATATATGAATATGATTATGCACCTTTTAAAATTCTACTTTAAACGTCACAGTTTTGCACAAAACAAATTAGTTTACGCGACGCGTCTTAAAACTACGGATTGCTTTTTCGTCTTGGTACAATACTCGTTTTTTTTCGAAAAGTGGTTGTTATTGTCGATAGTGTTAAACAGTTTCGATTGTGCGCTTCGGGTGTGCGTGCATTTATTGAATTCACATTTTGCACTTGAACGTAAAGCAAAATCTGGTAAATGTGATTGTTATAACTTTTAGTCCACAAGTAGTTCCGATAAATTGATTGGTGGAGTTTGTGATTTAATTTTTATAAACTATTGTTGAAAGAATAGAAGTTATTGAAAATACTATTTTTGTGCAAGTGCGAACATTTTAAATTTGTTGCGTTTTTAGGTAGTTGATGTGATTTTATGCATAAACTCAACAGTTGAGTATCTACATATATTGACATCAGTCCACTTACAATATTTCTCCAGCGTACGCATATGCCGCTGGTGATAAGTCAACTAGACCTTATCAAATTATAATAGCCAAGACGATACTCACGCGCCTTATCAGTACCAAAGTATTTACCTATACTTTATATTTATTGTCAACATTTTGTGCACGCGTGTGTGAACAGACATCAATACCGTTCGGCTGTTAGAACGCAACCGATTATGTATCGGCGCTAATAACGTTGAACAAATCGTATTCGAAGTTGCAAGCAAGCGCAGTTAGAAAATGGGTTCTCGAAGAAGAAATTGTCCCGAAGAACGGGCGGCGCTCCTCGAAGAAACCGAATGGTATTTTGCTAATAATAACATACGTTGTTTTGTAACATACATTTGAAGTGTTTGTTTTTGTTAAAATGAGTCTATCGATCTTCAATATTCTATTGATTTTAGGGACACAATGGATGCGTTTGGTTTTGAGCCGTCTAAAAGCGGCAAAAACATACTCAAAGATGATTTAGAACCGTTGTATCCATCGTCGTCGCACGATTTCTCCGTGTATAAAGATTATGATGAACGTGATGAGACTAAAGATAGCAGCATGCAGCCGTTATTGAACCGAAATGAAGACGCACAAAATATCACTCGTATAAATATTGAAGGAATGACCTGCAATTCTTGCGTGCGTAATATCGAGGGGAATATTTCGCAGAAAAATGGCGTTGCATCTATCAAGGTATTTTATCAATGTTTATTATAGTTAGCACAAGCCACTATTAGATTATCGATTTTGCAATGATTCATTTCATTCTTGTTGGAAATTTTCACGCCTAATAAGTAATTCGTTATTGTTCTACCTGTGGACGTTGTAATAGCAGTCTCTCATATTCAGTTTGTTGTTGCGCTTGAAGGTGAACCTGCAGGAGAAGCTCGCCCTCGTGCACTACGATCCCAGTTTACTCACTCCTCTGGACATTGCGGAAGCCATTGAGGATATGGGTTTCGACGCAATAGTGGCCAACGGTGATAGTTGTGGCGACACACAAACAACAACTTGCTTGATTCGAATCGAAGGCATGACTTGTAACTCGTGCGTGCAGAGTATTGAAGGCATGGTTTCAACGAAGTCTGGTGTTACGAGTGTTAAAGTTGAGCTGACAGAAAAGCTAGGAATGGTTGTTTTCAACAAAGCGCAAGTATCTGCTTCCGAGTTAGTAGAAGTGATAAACGATATGGGCTTCGACGCATTCCTTATACAAGTTAATGGGAAACAAGTAGCAGGTTTGTCATCTAGATTATCAAGCCTTTGAACATATTTTAACTTTAATAAATATTCCAGGCGATTCTGAAAATTCTACCACAACGAAAAAACAATCTCAACAACAACAAGAGAGTACAACTATAGATATGGAAAAAGATTTATCCAAATGCACATTGCAAGTAAAGGGCATGACTTGTGGATCCTGCGTAGCCGCGATTGAAAAGCATTGTTACAAGATTGATGGCTGTCACAAGGTACTTGTTGCTTTACTCGCGGCAAGAGCTGAAATTCGCTACGATGCTTCTAAGATCACACCTGTAGAGCTCGCGGCATCGATTACAGATTTAGGATTTCCAGCAAGTGTTCTTCAACACAGCGGGGCGGGCGAGACAGAACTGCATTGCCGCATTGAAGGCATGACTTGTTCGTCTTGCGTACATAAGATTGAAACTTCGATTCGCCGCCTGCCTGGCATCTTAGATGGACAGGTGGCGCTCACCACTCAGAGGGGTAAATTCCGTTACGATCCGGAAATCACTGGTGCACGTAACATTCTAGAAGCAATTGACGCTCTCGGCTTTAAAGCATCACTGTTTGAGCGTGAATCGAACGGCGATTACCTTCAACAAAAGCAGGAAATACGAAAGTGGCGCAACTCGTTCCTTTTTTCTTTGACTTTTGGACTTCCATGCATGATGGCAATGATCTATTTCATGGCATTAATGTCGGCCGGTAAATCGCATCATGATATGTGCTGCGTGGTTCCTGGTTTGTCGCTGGAGAATCTTATCATGTGGTCATTATCAACGCCAGTGTTGATATTTGGCGGCCGCCACTTCTTTATCCAGGCTTATCGTGCCATAAAGCATCACACAACAAATATGGATGTACTAATTGCAATGGCAACATCTATTTCTTACGCATACAGCGTATGCGTAGTCGTCGCGGCTATGATTATGCAACTTTCAACCTCTCCTCAGACATTCTTTGACACTCCGCCCATGCTTTTGGTTTTCATTAGCCTGGGTAGATGGTTGGAGCATATTGCCAAAGGGAAAACTTCCGAAGCGCTATCTCGATTGCTAAGTTTGAAAGCCACCGAAGCTGTGTTAGTCACATTAGGTCCGAGCCAAACTATTGAGAAAGAACGTTTGGTGAACGTTGATCTTGTTCAACGAGGAGATTTCCTGAAAGTAGTACCCGGAGCGAAAGTACCAGTGGATGGGCGAGTAGTTCAAGGCCAGTCTATGTGCGACGAAAGTTTGATAACTGGTGAATCAATGCCTGTTTACAAAAAGAAAGGCAGTGCTGTTATCGGTGGATCGATAAATCAGCACGGGTTATTAATTGTGGAAGCGACACACACAGGCGAAGCAACAACTTTATCGCAAATTGTAAAACTTGTCGAAGAAGCCCAAACATCGAAAGCACCCATTCAACAATTGGCTGATAAAATTGCTGGGTATTTCGTACCATTGGTGGTGTTTTTGAGTTTGCTAACTCTAGTCATTTGGACGATAATCGGCCTCGTCAACTTCAATCTCCTGCCTATACATGAACAAGAATACCATAATTTTAATCACACTGAATTACTTCTTCAGTTTGTATTCAAATGTGCTTTGAATGTCTTAGCAATTGCATGTCCTTGTGCGTTGGGACTCGCTACACCAACTGCAGTAATGGTTGGCACTGGTGTTGGCGCCCAAAATGGAATTCTCATCAAAGGTGCAGAACCTCTTGAGAATGCCCATAAAGTAAAAGCAATTCTATTTGATAAGACTGGGACCATCACCAAAGGACATCCTGAAGTTTCTTCGGTGTGGATGACATGCTTAGATGTTTCGCCAACTGTTCTATTTGCAGTGTTAGGCATTGCAGAGAAAAATTCTGAGCATCCGATAGCCGCCTCTATTATAAGATTTGTGGAGCAGGTTTTTCAAATGGAGATTATTGGCTCCAGTGAAGATTTCCAAGCTGTTCCCGGTTGCGGCTTAAGATGTATTGTTAGTGATATTTCTGCCCTCACAAGTGGGTTGAAATCTCAGGAATTTTCTAACTTTCTGAATATCTTGGGTGCCAAAGGGGCAGGAGACTTAGGCGATAAGAAACTTATGTTAAATGGAGTCGATGTGGAGGTTTATGAATCTCCAGCGCAGAACTTAGGGGAACTTATAGGGATTAAATCTACTGCAAACGAATTAAGAGATAGATACCATGTTATAGTCGGTAATCGCGAATGGATGCATCGCAATGGCATGATCGTCACTCCAGAGCTAGATCGAAAAATGCAATTGGAGGAAGAACAGGGTCGCTCAGCGGTTTTATGTGCAATTGATGGTACAATAGTGGCCATGATTAGTGTTGCGGATCCAGTGAAACCCGAAGCAAATTTGGCTGTTTATTCATTGAAAAAACGAGGATTGGAGGTTTATCTTTTAACGGGGGACAATCGCAAAACTGCAGCGAATATTGCCCGACAAGTTGGTATTACTAAGGTGTATGCGGAAGTTTTGCCCTCCCATAAAGTCGCTAGAGTAGCAAGGTATGCTAACAGCTATCTCTTGACCTATAAAAAAAATTATTTAATCTTTGATTTAGATTGCAGAGTAAAGGTATACGAGTTGCAATGGTTGGTGATGGTATTAATGATTCTCCAGCACTCGCTCAAGCAGATGTGGGCATGGCAATCGCCTCAGGAACGGATGTAGCTGTCGAAGCGGCGCAAGTCGTTCTCATGCGGAACGATCTATTGGATGTTGTTGCATGTTTGGATTTGTCTCGTAAAACCGTTAAAAGAATTCGCCTGAATTTCTTGCTTGCTAGTCTGTACAACATTTTATGTAAGTTCTTATGAAATGATTAATCATTTTGGAATCTTGTTTGATGATTTTGTTACGTGTATGTAGGCATACCTTTAGCAGCGGGTGCATTTTCTACCTTTGGGCTAACATTAACTCCTTGGATGGCTAGTGGCGCTATGGCTTTATCAAGCGTGTCGGTTGTTAGCAGCAGTCTACTATTAAAACTTTGGAAAAAGCCCAATGCAACGACACTTACTACTCAAGAGTATCTAGCAGAGAGAAATCGAATGCACCAGGATGATACAATTTCAATTCATCGTGGTATGGACGATCTTGAAGCCGGTGCTTCTTCGCCACCATCGGCAATCTCAAGGTATAACATCAGCACAACCACTAATAGTACCTTCGATTTTAGCAATAATAGTATTCCACCGAATCAAACAGTGTAAAATAAAGCAAAATCATATCAACACACAATCAAATCCTGGTAAGCGCTATTAGAGCGCTTCTAGATGTATCAAATAATCTGTGATATCTTTAAGTAAGAAGCCTTAATAAGTGTTCCTGTTGTTCTAGCTAAATTTTCATATTCCTTTAGTGAATCGAAGTTAATAAGCAAACTGAGACAGTAAGAAACTTAGCCTGACATTTCTTGATTTTTACTAACTACCATACAATCAAACTTTCCGATACATATTTCTCACGTAACATTCACGTTTTCAACCGGTGTGTACGTGATTTGGACCTTGTACTTTCTTTAAGCGCGTCCATTGTGTTCTTATCTCACTCAAAACAAGTCAAGGCGCTACTGTTGCTGATAATGTTCTGTTACTACTGATGTTCTACGTGAATAATTGCGCCGATAAATAATTTCCTGTACTTTTTATGGATGTTGTCCCAATCATTATAATGTGCATCATTAACGGTATTTGTTGTTTTGTAGATTTTTGAACCGGAATCGGATAATGAGTGAGCTTCTTCTGGCGAATGACCAAGGAGAAGACGATTCAGGTATCACCTACGTGTCTAATTCAGCCCCAAATCGTGTGAAGAAGCATCACTTAACATCTACACGTACTTGACGAAGAAAAGAGTGTACGGAGGACTATTCAAAACAAACTTATTTACCATGAAGTGTCATTGGTGAGTTGGATTTGTTGTTGCCTTGTTTTAAGTTGAACTCTGTTATGGAAGTAATTTCAATCTTTTGGCAAAGCAGTTTATTTTTGCCAGTGATTTTAACATTTATTGGTACTCAGGCCGAGAAAACAATTGAAATTGAAAATTGTTCACTAGCAGCCAAGTGACTATTTTTACACATTGGAAATTAAGATAAATCAGATCTGCGTACCATACGTACTTACCAGTTTTCAGAACATAAAATTCCAACAATTACGAGTTTTATATTTAAACTATTAAATTTAGATTATATGTTACACTTTTATAGGCCAATGAGTAGTAGTTATTTTGGTACTTATACATTTATATTTCTACATTTTACAAGGTTCTTATAAGCAAAATAACTTAAAATCATATATACTTTATATTATAATTTATGACGGATCGTTATCAGGATATACAAGTTATGAAATTTAATCAATATTTTCAAACCTCGAAAAACTCCTGTTGTGTTGAATTACGTGGAGATCGATAAAAATGAAATACAAAAACAGTATTCTTTTTATAATCAGTAATATTTTATTTATAAAATTCATTCTTTGGCACCATAAAGATCATGTATAGCTGAACCAGTTTCTTCCACCTTGACTATTTCACCCTACTGAAGAGCTTCTTCAGTGATAGATCCAACCACTCATCATATGTTCGGCCATCCCCTATAACATCGTAAATATTTGAAGGTAAATGGGATTATGGAGCTAAACATGTATACACAACACAATGAATGCAATTGATTTGGGTAAATAAACTTCAAACGTGTTGTCAAGCTCACGCACCATTTGAGGAGTGCAATCGCATCAGATCAGATTCTGTAATCACTTGCAGCTACACACAAATCAGTTGTTTGCACAAAAGAATGCTGTTAATGCCAGAAGTCAGAATTAAAATTCAACAGACAGAGTCAACAAGTAAAACAAAAATATGTAGGGGCTCACCTCGCTCGTTTATACCAACCAATTGCCTATGCGCTTCAAACTTCTGCACATGTTCACTCGCAAACTACTCACGATCACAAGCGTCCAGGTATCATCTTCATCATCATCATCATCATCAATAAATACTCATTATCACCAGCTCAATATCATCCGCTGTGCATTTTTTCAACAACACAAAGAGGAGTCATCATTGTAAACAGCGTTCTAGCATTCGCTCTTGCATTGCACCATGGTAAGGAAGGTGTTAGATATACACAGAGAAAGAGTTGATAGATGATAGAACAGAGAAACTGTTTCAAGAATGTCAATGGTTTGACGCGAAAAGAAGCCACAGATAGAAACGAAATTAACTTATGCGTAAGTTGGTTTGCGTTGTGTCGTATATTCATAAAAAGTAAATTAAATATTGATCCTTGGTCTTAAGTATATGTTGTGTGTACCTAATACACTATCGGAAAATCGGTTCAAAAAATGATAAATTAAAATAAACTTAGAGCAACTTCAAATGATGGGACACATACTCATCACTTAACCAACAACTCATCTTGCACACAACAAGGTCTCTCCAAGGAGTTTGCAGAAAATTTTAACCAAAATCTTTAGAGAGATTACATACAGAATTCATGTGATCATATTCGCAATCTGCTTATACATATCATCGCTCAGCTCTGCTGTACGTCACTTACGCCAGTATCATAACTACCAATTATTCCTAATTACATTATTCGTTTAATCATTCTATCCTATGTATGCACTATGTAATCTAGCAGCACGCATAATCATACAGTACACATGTTGTAACCCAGAACGCCAATAGACGTTTGGTAAAACTTCTCAAAACCAGAAACAAAAAATATGAATTTCGCAACGCGCGATAGCTTAAATTAAATTTTAAATAGAAATTTACCTTCATTGTCTGTCTGCTATGTTCTGCTTTGTTCTTCTCGAACACATTATTTCCCTGTCAGAATCTTAATCGTGCGTTTTGAAGTGAAAATAAACCTCCATCAGTTCACTCAGCCTTTAGTCATACTTTAGGAAACCTTTGTTCTCTTGCTGCTGCTGCGGTGGGGGCCGTGGCCACGGACCGTCCTGCTGCTGTACTTGATTCATCCAGCTAAGAAAGCCTTGATTGTTACCGCCGCCTTGATTGCCCCCGTTGCCAGTATTGCCTATAAAAGAAATTAAGACACCGGTAAATTTTCCAACTCAACCAGATTTCTTGACTAGACCATATTTACCACTATTCGTGTTCGGGGGGTTATTGAATCCCTGATTGAAATTTGGTTCAGGCTGATTCTGCAGATTGCCAATGAGACCCCAGCCGGCTTGATTAAGCGCGGCCGCGACCACCGCAGGGCTCATGGGCAACGCACTCAAGTTAAGGCCAAGTCCCAGCGGATTACAATTATGCTGCTGATTGCCCTGTTGACCCTGACCTGTAATGCCTAGAAAGCAAACACGTGCCAAAGATGTTAACTTCGTATCGTACGGCTGTAGGAAAGAACATGCTAGGGTTTAAGATGGCACACACCAAACCACCATTAACATTAACTTTGATCCATCTACATCCATCTTGCGTGCGTTTCTTGACATCTCCTTCATCATTCAATAGAACACGTATGAATAGCAACATTTAATGATAACTTCTTCTCTTTGTTAACAAAATATATGAAAATACAATCAACATAAATAATGTTTTTGTTTGTACAGTCGCCATGTTTATTAAGAACAAAAACGCCAACATATCAACAATTACAAACCAACGACGGCATCTTCGCTTCGCTTCCACGTTTCGAGAGAACAATACATTCAAAGACATTGCTTTTTGCGAGTCGCAAACGTACATGTCAAACATAAATCATTGCTCAAACACAGTCAGCAAACGCGATAACATTGAATCTAAAACAATGCAGTTTATTTACAATTAGCCTCTTTAGTTTTTTAATAAAAAAACAAACCCGAAATTCGAAAATGGCAGCCTACCAGGTGCATGATTATGTAATCAGTCTTTTACTCTATATCTTTTGAAATTTACATATTATAACTAAAGCTCTGTCAATGCTGCTGGTAGACTAGGATGCTCAGGCAAAAAAGATGAGGATATAAGCGTGAATGATACTTACGTTGTGGAATTGGGTTACATTAAGCAGGTATGAGGGTAGGTCAGAATGACTTTGGGGCATTGGTCGATGGCGGCAGACCTAGGAACGAATTGGGCGACAGGAACTTCACTTCGGACAGCCAACGAATAGAAAGAACAGAAAGCTTTAATAAAACAAATGCCCCGCTTGTTGGTACATTGGCGCTTAGTATTCATGGCAATTAGTCAGCTAGTAGTAGTCAAACCATCATTCAGTACCTACCTAACGCTTGCAGATTCGGCATGTCTATGTTTCCACGATGACCCTGGTTTCCCCAGTTGGGCTGATTCGGACCAGGATTGTAACGCTGCTGGTACATCCCAGGACCATCTGGTCCTCCGGGTCCGCGGTTACCACTGTGGTTTCCAGAACGCGGACCACCACCATAACCGCCACCCCCTCGAGTTTCTGACTTTGGAGCCGCGTTGGACACATGGACGGAAACACCTATATTGACCATAAATTATTTGTAACGTTTAAAAGGTCAACACATATCAAAGCGGTACCTTTTATGATGTGATCTTCACCGCACAAACTTTGTGCAACTTCTGGATCCAGAAACGTTACGAAACTAAATGCTCGGAAAGGTTTGGGTATGAATACATCGGTGACTTCCCCAAATTTACCGAAGTACTCGCGTAAATCATCCGCGGTCAAGTCTTCAGTGCATCTACCAATAAACACTTTGCATGGAACTTGTTGAATGAGCCCTTCCTACATATAGATGCATTCAAAGTTTGTAGTATTCGAACAAGAAGATCAGGTGAACTATGGAAAGTATTTTACCTTTGAATTTGGCACCTTCACGTCGCACCACCGGCCATCAATCATATGTCTTTGAGCCAATACCCGCATTTGTGATTCATAGGACGCAAACCGAATGAATCCAAAACCTTTAGATTGACCGCTCTTCGCATCCTTCTTCACTTGAGCCATCAACACTTCGCCAAAGGTCTCGAAGTACTCGCGTAGGTTCTGCTCCGTAGTCTTCCACGGTAAACCCAACACGATTAAATCTGTACAACGTAACTTCGTCTCGATGCGTTTTGTCTTCGCCGTTGAGTTTTCTAAGTTATCGTCTGACTTGCGCTTATTTTCTAATGTAATTTAATTCTTTCATTATACTGTCTAGTAACAAATGTGGTTAAAGAATCTTACCTTTAGGGAAGACGCAGTAGAAGATTTGTGAGCCCCAGCCAATCTCTGGCGGTGGATGCAGCCTACCCTCGCTCAAACGAACACCACGCATAGCCCGAGAATCCGGGTTCCGATATTTTAAACCGCTGGAACCTGGAAATTGAGCCGATAACGTACTCAATAGCAAAGTTCCATCATCTTCAGTCGGGAGCTCTATTGGTTCTTCACCCTCGTCTTCAGCGACTTGCAAATATTCGATCGACATTTTCACTAGCTACACTTGACACTTGAGTGATGCAACAATTCTTTTCTATGCAATGTAACTTATCTTATAGAATAACAACTCTAAAATCACCCACGAACACACGATTTATTCACTCAACATTAACAATCATTTTGTCGCAATAGTAAACATGGCCGCCCCAGGTACGCAAAGTTTTAAGTTTTGTTTGAGAAAATGAGGACACTGGCCAAGCACGCATTTAGCGCCGCGACGAGTCTGTGTTGAACTGCATAGGTTATGTTGAGATAACCACAAAAAATTCTACCAAACGTAAACAAATCACGAATTTGAACATTTCATTATTCAAATCATCAAAATTCATTATGTTAGCTGTACAAGCAGGTATGAATCAGTCTGGAATACCAGATAAACTTTGGCAGCCTCCTTTTGTATCGTTTGAAACGACGTAAGTGTGAGATCTTTGCACAAAAACACAATATCATAATACTTTTTTAGGATGGGTGAAATGACGATAGAACTCTATTGGAAACACGCGCCAACAACCTGCAGAAATTTTGCAGAGCTTACGAGACGCGGATATTATAATAATACCACTTTTCACCGCATTATTCGAGACTTTATGATACAAGGAGGTGATCCGACAGGTACAGGGAAAGGCGGCGTATCTATTTACGGCCAAACATTCAAGGATGAAATTCATCCTGAATTAAAACATACTGGGGCTGGTGTTTTGTCCATGGCTAATTCAGGGCCAGATACGAATGGTTCACAGTTTTTCATTACTTTGGCGCCCACACAATGGCTAGACGGCAAACACGCCATCTTCGGACGGATTCACAGCGGGATGAATGTCATTAAGCGTATCGGTTTAGTGGAGACAGACAAAAATGATCGACCATGCGACGAAGTCAGAATAATTAAGGGAAAAGTTATTAAAAATTAAATATATTTTGCATCTATTTTAATATATATATATATTGCAATGACAAGCATAGTCCTATTGATATTTACCAGATGTCCTCACTGTTGCTGTATCGATTATCCTTTCCCCACCACTCATATCCTTATCTCCTCAGTATCCTTTTTAGTGACAACAGTTTGCACTTCCGGTCGGCGCACTAACTCACGCACGACGAGCATTTATCCGGTGCGTCAGTAGTCGAGCGGCATATCCGTTGATCACCTCTCCGACCACTGTCAATGTGGGTCCAAGAAGCATAAACAAAAGAATTGTTTTACACTTTCATACCATTAGGATTGTAGCATTGTGACCATCGTGTTCGGATATTTAAACAAAGTGGTCTACGGACTCCTGGTTTATTGTGAATTTATTCATCAGGTAACTGATTAATGCTTGTTTACTCTGCCAGTATGTTTCTTCTCGTACGCTCTGTATTTATCCTTTCTTCCACTCATTGAATAGCCCACTGTTTATTGGCTACCAAGTGATGTTCATACATTTGTGTGTATCTTCATATAAAAGTATTACACATGTACTTTGTATTCCAGTAGTCACTGTTTGTTTTATCAATAATGAAACGAATTGCCTAAGTTCCTATTGGTTATTTGGCTTTAACTTAATCAATTAATTTTCCAAAAAAGGATTTTTCTTCTTGGTTTTATTTAAATTTCTAACCAATGTCACAATAAATATGCAAACTTTATATGTAAAATGTGCACATCCGAGGACAAAAATTCAATCATTTCATTTCTACCGCAAAATCAATGCGAGCACTTGACTTAAACTATAAATAGCCATAGATTTGCAGCAGTTCATGTAAAGCTAGAATTGGCTTAATTGTATTACAAGTTGCAATTGCGTTCGCATCAACTTATGGTCAACTTATGGCATTGCAAGAAATTTTCACCAAATCCGTATTAATGGGCCTCCTTCCCTCTCTTTTAGCACGCTGATGGTCGGATGAGCACCGTCGGCACTGTAAAAGCCACATTTAGTGACAATATTAAATTAAGCATTAATTGGTAATTAATTAATTTTTCTCGTGATATGCATGATCCTTGCATGTAGTAGTTATTTGCATTCGAACTTCCCGCCAAATCTAACGTGGCGCTGCGGTAGCAATTTGATCATTTGTTAAACAGCGCACTGACAGGAGTTTCACATTTACAATATCATTTTCAATATTTCTCAGAGCGACCTCACGAATCTACGCAACAATTTCGACAGTTATTCGCTAACGAGTAAATTCAAGTAGTTTTTCATTCGTTAATTGACCGATTGTCTTGAGGCGATTTCAATAGCGGTAGTGTGCGGAATTTACTGGAAGCTTTGCTGCCAGAAGACTCTAGCAAACAACCAATCAAAACGCTTGATTTGCAAAGACTGAACACAGCGATCGGCTGCAGAACAGTTTCAGTGACCAACGCAAGACGAGCTGCAGTGGTGTGTACGAGAATATCTTCAATTGGTTTCAACGTGCGAATTGAAAATATTGTCTTATAAGATTGGGAGTCGTTTGATAAGTCAGGAGCTACTGTTCAGAGACTGTGTTGGATATTGTCAATAGAACGGGATCGGCATTGTCTGTGATTTAAGACATATTTAAATTTAAGGTAAAAATATTATCAGACAATCTATTTGCGGTACGCCCGCTAAGATTCGAATAGAATAGATGTTTTGCAACAATACTTTTCGTGAACATTTGTCATAGTCGTAAATAGAATTATTGTTGGCGCGATTGGTTGTCAATGTGGTGTAGGGTAGGATTTATCAACAAGTCGACTATGGAAGAAAAAAACAGCAGGCGGTGGAAAAAACAATATCGTAAACGCTAGAAAACAATCAGTGCGTTTTCGGTGTTTTTTCCTCCCATAGTGCGTCTGACGGCGTCCGCGGACTTAGATAAATTTCTTGATTTGGTCACATCTACAGTTGAAAAAGAAGCAATTTACAATTTTTTTGAGCTCTTTATCTTACACTCAAGATTGGTGTAGTGGAATCCACATTGGCAAGTATTACCAAAAACAGTATTATACTACATTATTCGGTGTGATCTTAGCGCATATTCTTGAAAAGGGTATATGATTCATTAGAGCTCCGATAAATAAGAAACTACATTTATATTGATTGCAATATCATTTTGCAAAACATGTGTTCAACAATTGTTTCTCTGTTATGAATTTATAGAATTTTGCAAAATTTTACTTGCCGGTTTATTTCTTAATTTTACTTAAGTAATTCAACATAACCTCAACGTTGGATACCTGGGGCCCTCATAATCCGTTGAATTATCGCGTGATTAGCTTCGACCTCTCAAGCGAATTATTTCGATATGTTACAATGTCATCAGCATGCACGGCCCACTGAATGTCGTAGCAAATTTGGTCGATTTTTAGCAGTTATTCCTGGTCTACCGGCATGGCATGCATAGCGGTAGAACCTCATATCTTGCTTTCACTTTTGTAAATGTTATGTGTTAGATTTTGTGACAACCTCTTCGTAGGGTTAGGGTTGCATTATTTTTCTATTAGTGGTATTGATAAAGCTTGTTGGAGTAAAGACGTTGTTAATTTGATCGTTTGTTTGATAGACTAGCATTTAGTCTCCAAAGAAAGCCCGCACATTATAGACATTCAATGGCTATATCTGCTTCGGCAGTTGTTCGCATACCTGATCTATCTGTTTATTCAAAGTAATGTCATCAAATTAGTTCTTACGAATAATAACTAGCATTTATTTACTTTTTGATAACTGGTATTAACTCAATATATTTATTTCACAGGTCTGCTAATAAAACAAACACAACAACCAGCAAAATGTCTGACCGCAAAGCTGTAATTAAGAACGCTGATATGAGCGAAGATATGCAGCATGATGCTGTAGATTGCGCGACCCAAGCAATTGAAAAATACAATATCGAAAAGGTGAGTTTCTCATTGTTGATTAGTTGCCATGACAGTATGGTATTGATTTGTTTGTTCTTGATATAAAATTACGTGTGATTGATCAAATGACTCTGATTTGATTTCACATCAGGTGTGAGTACGTATGTTTGTCGTACACACATTAAAAATTAATTAACATTCATACATATTTGAATGCCGTAACACTTATTTCTTTGGCATTGGCGTGGGTGTAGTTATGCACTGCATCTGAATATGTTATTGGAACTAAGAGATGTTTTCTTTTTTGCGTAGGATATCGCCGCGTATATTAAAAAAGAATTTGACAAGAAGTACAACCCGACATGGCATTGCATCGTCGGGCGGAACTTCGGCTCATACGTGACGCACGAGACGCGTCACTTTATCTACTTCTACTTGGGGCAAGTCGCCATTCTGCTCTTCAAGAGCGGCTAAGAATACAGTCCGCGCAACACAACCCCAGCATTATTAAGTTATGCCGGCGGACCATCGGCCGGACGTGCGAACGGCTGGCCGTTTAATCTTCAAAAACAAACAAAAACAAAAATTTCCTATCATCCCAAGTATCCTATCCTCTCAGTCCTTGGATGTACCCTTCCTCTCCTATCCCTTAGTAAAAGTACAATACCAACTTTGGTTCTGGCGTTCAAACCAACACAGCATGGAGGTGGAGTAAATAAATCAAACCTAGATTCTGCATGGTGCACCAAATCAGACGAGCCTTTAACTGGATTTCCTATCCGTTCTTTATTCTCTCATTCCAATAAAGATACTTGATGCGATTATAAAAACTTAATCTGATGCACATTCCTTTCCTTTTTGCTGTTTGTGTTGTTCTTCTCGTGCACCATTTGCCATTTTGCAGCACCTTAGTTTTGGGTTTGGTTGTAGATCATTTAAACACCTATCCAGCAACCATTTTCATCGCTGTGGTGGGCCGGCAATGGCAATTAACTTACTTGTGTATGGTATGACGGACGTTCATCTCAAAGTTATGCTGTGCTCTCTCACTCTTAAAACTTAACAGTCATTTGTTGTATAAAAATTATAAAACAAAAACTTATATTAGATGTACGCAGCGTAATACACATGTGCAAACAAATGGATTAGCATGTGTACTCGTTGCAGGATTTCATTGTTGTACCCAATTGCTGCTTATTTGAGGAGAAAAGTAGGATTTGTTAATATGAGGTTGCTTATGATTGAATGTCTTAAAACATGAGAGCATCTTAAAGATAATATAAGTTAGTTTTTTTACATTTGACTCACTACTTAGGAGACCGTCGAAAATACATCATACTATGAACGTGAGACAAATTGTATAATAAGCGCACCTATTACTTTTTGATATGTTAGAAGTGATACAGGCTGGATCATGACAAGTCCTTCATAACCAACGCAATTTTGAGAAAGAAGTATTAATAGAATATTAACTTAAGAAAGCTAAAGCAAGGTTTATATTGAAAGAAATTTTCTATGAGTTGAAGAATAGTATGGATCGCAACCACTGCGACGTAACACTTTAATATCAATGGAAATAAATTTTAGTTGTTATTATTAAAAACTAAACTGAGAATGCGTGTATATGTGTAAACACCCACTTCTTAAAGAATCTGTTTCTCTATCTTAAAAATAATACATGCAACATTCTATTATAACAAGTCCTTTAAGAATGAAAACTGATAACATTAATGGTATGAAATATGAATGTTAACAATACTGGTTTCTTTATTACGTAGACAAATCCCATCATCCTTGACGTCTTATTTATCAAAGATTTATTTCAGATAGAAGTTATTACATGCATAATTTTTAAGTTTTTGCTGCAACGCCATCACTGTGATACGTGTGTATTAAGTACTACACATTATTTCACACCTAACCTACAAGGGATATTTATCAGTCTGATTTATTTTGGTTGACCAGTCAATTAGAAAATAATGGATCTTTCTAAGCAGCCAAATGACAAGAAGTTGGAGCTTTGCCGATGGTACTTTAAAGGTAACACGATACAAATATATACATTGTTGATTCTATTGATTCATTTGCTACGTATTATTAGTTGGGTTTGCATTTTTGCCTTTCGTGTGGGCAGTAAACGCCATTTGGTTCTTCTCTGAGGCTTTCCGTAAACCAGATTACCCTGAACAAAAACAAATCAAAAATTGTAAGTGAAAATGTATTCATACGATTCTTGTTATTATTATAGCATGATTTTAGATGTGATATATTCTGCAATAGGTGCTATCATATGGCTCATAGCACTTGTAACGTGGGTTGTCATCTTCCAAACTCACAGAATCGAATGGGGTGCTTTTGCTGATGACATTTCCTTTATAATTCCATTGGGCGCTTAGCTATAATTTAATTTGGCCATTCCATTGCATCATTAGTCATGTAAGTACATTCATGTTTTCTTAATATTTAACGTAAATCATTGTAAGATCATAATCACAAAAAGTTTATTTATGTATCATATAAAATATTATACTATAATATACACACGCAGACAATTCTTACTCACAATCAGATTATAAATTTACTAAACCTAATAAATTTTTAATTATAATATTGATTGGACATACAGAATTCTTTTAGATGTAAAAACAAAATATTAAATTATTTGTTGTTATATAAGAGTATTGATTATAATTACAATTGGAATGATTAATTATATAGTTGAATTGATTCAACCTTGTCCACAATAAAATTTCGGTCCAAACATTTGTACAATGGCAGAAAAATTGGTGCGGTGTGTGCTGCCGATTCGTAGCGTGAGATTCAGTGAGTCATTTTTCAATTGAAAATTGTAAAAAAAGTATTTACAATCGTATTGAGTACTACTTCTACAAACTATAACTAAGTTGCTTTCTTTGATATGGAATCAAAAACGCCAGACACATTAGGAATGTGAATGAACTTTTCGGATGGCCGTCTGCTTTCGACGTTTGCTCCCAGAGTAAACCAGGGTAGTTAATGTTGGGGACGGAGATTTCTGTAATTTTACTCAGATTAGTTTATCGATAGACACTGCCTAATGAAACTGAGTAATAGCACATTCCTAACACTTAGCAATGGTTGAATATATAAAATTATTGACACTTACCTATAAATTGCGATCGCAAATGTTGCAACTAGTGCGATCGTACTGGTGGATAATTGTGCGGCATCACCGTATCTTGCTTGACCGCATGCGGGTGGACAAACCGGAATAATCGATTCTACGCATAACAGAACGAAATTAAATAAATAAATATTCAACATTCCGCATTCTTGAGCAATAAACATTCCCAACATGTAAAAATAATAATAGGAACATTTACCATTCGATGGCATACGAATCGCAATTGAACAGAACCAACTAAACAAAGAAGAATACACGTACCGAACAATTCAGCTCTGCCTTCTGCCGATCCCAGTTTGTTAGTCGCCTTGCAGGTGTATGTACCATACTGCCTCTTTTCAATTGTGATCACACGCACTGTAAAGTCGGTAAACTCATCGCTGGTGGCAAACTGATCGATCTTGTAATGCTGGTTGGTGGACAACGTAACACCATCTTTGATCCAGACGATTGCAGGTGGTGGATATGCTACCACGTGGCATTCCAAGTCCATGTCGTACTGCAAAGCCTGTCCAAGACGAGGTCGTGGAATAGTCACAACCGGTGCAAATTCAACTTCAACGGCGATATTGCGTCTAGCGCCACGTCCAACACCATTTTCCGCTATGCAATAATATGTGCCTCGGTCTTCTTTGCGGATGCTTTTCATCTTCAGAACATTTCCGCGATAAATTGAACCTCCGGACGGTAAAATCGCATTGTTCTCTCGACGCCAAGAAATCCTGGGTGCTGGATATCCGCCAGCATAACATTCCAGTTGCACAGCCTCGCCCTCAGAGACAATAAGTGACCGCGTTGAATTGTCCGAAATGAAGGGAGGTCTACGGACACGAAGATCAACGGACGCTGAGATTTTATTGTTCACAGAGATTAATACTTGACAGCGATAGGTACCAGCATCGGTTTCTTGAATATCTTTGATAACAAGCGTGTACGTCGAACTTGCCTATAATAGAATTATAGTTTATTATCATGCTCAGAGGAATATTATGTTTGAGGTGTCAACAGCGCGATCAGGACGCGTCCCCGCACTCCATCCATCTAACTCAGCGTTTCTCAACCTTTTGTGGCCCGCGATCCGATAAAATCTGTAAAAAAACTTTGCGGACCGGTGCCGTACTAATCATAAATTACGTAAAATTAAAAATAGTTTAAGAAATTTGTCCGCGGACCGGTGGTGGTCCGTCGGACCATAGGTTGAGAAACGCGTTAGATTCTAACTAACTATTAAATATTCCCTAAAGTGATGACCCCGACGTGATTGCAGCATGCCTCCGTCAGTTTGAACACGATACAGCCACACCGGACATCAAGGGTAGTGCCTAGACTGGCCCAGAGAGTAAATGTTTCTGGTTCACTTACTTTATCGTGTCGCAATGAAAAGCGTGTATCTTGTAGAATAAGTGTCGATAATGTAGAAAGAGGTACGTAGTTATGCAAAGGATCGTCTTTTATCCACAAAACCGGATAGTCCTGTGAATATTGAACTGAACATACTAATTCTACAGTCCCTCCAATGTCTTTAATTTGTTCCTGGGTGATATATGAAATTGTTGGAGAACGTTGTCCATATGCTGAAAAAGTATATTGATATTTAATCATTTGCGTGTGCCGTAGCAATAAACTGACAATCTGATTAACTTCCGGAAATTTATTTGCTTTTGTACTTATAAGTTCGGTAAACAAACAGACATTGTCATGCAACCAACCATACCTACGTTACGTATATAAAATAATTTTACGGAAAGTTATTAAAACTTGACAACTTTAAGCAAATATCCCAAAAATGGACGCTCATAACCTCTGTTGGATGTACACAAACAACGCCTACCTTTCACATATACTTTGTAATCTTTCTATCTTTATCGCAGCATGTTTCTTGAGAAAGTTTACTGCTGAGAACCAAAAGATAACACTCACCTGTGGAAATAAGCACGGATATAATTACAGCTAAAATTGCCAACGGCATCTTCGTTTGTTGTGGTGACGCCATCGTGTCCGTTGCACTTGTGATCTTTGCGTCGGAGCTTGAACTCGATCCGTAGTGTAATTAAATGCGTCGACTTGCACTCTCAATTCGATAACAATGATGATATAAGTAAGTCTGACGCAGACCAGCCTTGTGAAGTACTGGACAAATAAATGATGTTGCTGCGGCTCGAAGAGTACGAAGAATAGACCAGTTGACGTCTAGGTTATTGTAGCGCCCCTATCGTTATGATGCGCACCTTTCTTGGTCGCGTTGCACCGCTGCACTCTGCACTCACGGCGGTACCTTTCCACATCAACAATTCCGACTAAATTGGGCAGGTACAACGACGCGCTTTGCAATTGATGCAATTCCACATGCAAATATCACCCTACTGCGGTAGGTTGTCGTCAACACACCCTAGATGCAAAATACAAATTGTCCATTGTGCGTGTCTAGAAAAATCAAGCAGACGAGTACCAGGCACCACACCTCAATAAAAACTTAACGTGCTGAGGAATACTTACGTTACCACATTTGTTCGCTTCGCATAAACAGCTACCTATTCCCTCTCTCTTCTGAATTCACCAGCAGAGAAGCAGGCGACAAGTTTTGATTGAATAAAACTCATGTTTCAGAAATTAGTCATGTTTCAAGATGAATCATTTTAAGTATCTACCTATAATAACATTTAAAGGAAATAATGAAAATGGTTTTCTATATGAAAATTATGGTATAATAATACAATTATTGTTATGTTATTTGTTGTAGTTATTGAATATCAAGTTATTCATTTAATAAGTTTAAAAGTCGACGTGAATAGTTTTGCGCATGCGCAGTTCATAAAATCAAGCATTGTCAAATTTCGTACTGTGCCAGTCCGTTCGCCACAATAATCGGTTTATATTAATTAAATTCACTGGTAAATCATTGCAAAATGTTCAGCGAAGATACTAAAGAACGTTTAGCAATGGTAATCAACATTGGCAAGGTTGCGTTTCATTATGGTTTCATTCCAACCGTAATTTATTTAGGTAAGCACAAAGATAACCTCAAATGCCTATCATTTTCAATAAATTGTAAATAAGATATTAACTATTTTTTTTGACAGGGTTTAAGAAAGGAGCTGAACAGGGTATGCCTGAAATTACATTGTCAAGGTAAAGGTTGTGTGTGAGTGTCGAGAAATTGTCTAATAATTAATCGTGTTCTAGTATTTTCTGGTAATGATCTTCAGTCAGTTCACTGATGATGTTTTGTCCATATAATTCATTAGTGTTTGAGAGGGTGTGTGGTTAAATATTATGTTAAATAATCAAATTGATTATTTTGCAAATGTAACATAAACACAAGTTTTGATGTTAACTTGAAAGTTTGGTCAATAAATTATACATAAACCTAATACAGATGTTTGTAACTAGTTACATATAGTTCATATCTGAAATTCATTTATGCATTGTTAATTTCATCCTTGATATCGTAAATCACAATTGATATCTCATACAATCTTTTGAATATTTATATGCATTTTATCACAGGCATTATCTAACTAAAGTTTACTTGAGACTAGAGAGAAACAGAGAGAATCAAGTAAATGTAGTAGTTGAATATTTGGCAAAACCAGTCAGATTTTTGGATATTTTGTCACTTATTTATGTAGCTTCATCTAAAGGCTCACTTGTTGCAACTTCCTTGTATGGATTAGACCGAAAATGTCTTTGACGTTTACAAATAGCTACCATTACTAATATAAAGATGACCAATAGTATTCCAGCCCTATCAGAGAATATATTGATTATTATGATTTTTCTATAATTAATTATTAATTACCAAAAGAACCACATATTATTACTTTCATCACAACATTTGTTTTTTCCACAGCAATATTGACCTTCGTTGCACAAACCAAATTCACAGTAATTTGCAATAACCTAAAAATAGTTATTGTAAAGATATTTTACTATTAATTTTTCTTTTTACCCCGCAGAGTAGTTGGGAGATGATTAAACCAGCTGTGATTTTAGATGACATGTTTTGTGCTGTTGTTCCAACAGAATCTGGTTTAAGTGTGTCACTATTTTGTAAGTACACCTGCGCACATATGTATGCATTTAGTGAACCAAGGTGTATGTATGTGATATTTAACGATTAAAGTGCTGTTCGACTACAGGCAATCATCAAGGTGGTGGCAAAATTCAGTTTAATCAACCAGAATAGCTGAGACAACTTATTTTCTCCTTCACACAGAAAACCCATAAACCTAATTGTCTTCCCTTCAACAACTGAATTCAATTAACTCTTGGTCAATCCATGCAAGTTGTACTTTTATGCTCTGTACTCAGTTTTATAAGCGGCTTAACAAACTTTTTGGAAGTTGCTAGGCCGCTTAAAAAAGGTCAGTCTTAATTAAAATACGCAAACGTATTTAAGTTTTAACAACCTCGGGTAAAGCCACTCGGTGGTCGAGTTGTTAGAGCGTCTGCCTGTTGACGGTGCGTTCCGGGTTCAAACCCCGGCCAAAGCAATAGAATTTTTTAAGACATTTCAATCTGCAAGGGATTGATGGCACTATGAGATGCAATGTTCATATGATCGATGGTAAATTGTAGAGATGAGGGAATATGGAAAAAGAAAAGTTCTTCATTTTGAATTTTTAGTTTGAGGTTCATCCCACCCTGCCCGTCATCGCTCAACCGGCCAGTTCCGTGTTCCGTAAGAGACTGACTCCCATTCCCGATCTTTCTTACCAATAGACTGGGAGCGCTACTGCTATCTGCAGATGCCTAGTGGAATTAGTATTACAGTAAACTGTAATGTTTATTACTATCGGTAGCCGTAAAAATATACGGCTTACACTGGGGATTGAACCCTGGTCCGCCCGATAGAAGTCCGTATCTCTACAACTACGCCAGTTAGTAGACATACCATAGTCATCTGAGAACTAGGTCACTAATCTTTATCATCACATTACTTTAAGGTACCTAAAATAAATTTTGAAGTATATAATTTAAAAATAAATGTTTGACAAATAGTTTGGTCTATTATACACTACTCTAATTAACTTTACCTTGTTTCAAAACCTATGCGCTTTTGTCAGGAAGATTAAAGACAAAGAATAACGAATACCAGAAGAAGACATCAATATTGATATAATCACGTTATACACATCATAACATTCTGTTCATTACTTTACAAATAAAGAGATAACAATAGTAGGCATACAAATAAAGTAAATACATATATAACGTACATGAATTAACAAGTAATAAACATTTCGTAAAATAATGATCCATAAATTCAGAACCATAACAAATATTCTATCAAACAACATCGACTAGTTTTTTTTGTGTGAGACAGATCTAGTTTCCGTTGCATTATTTATTCAATCAGTTTGTTTCGCAATATTTGAGATATAGTGTTAAAAACATTATGGTGAATAAAAGCACATTAAATCTAGTCTAAAAATTTATCAATTTTTTTAATTACTAGAACAAATAGCTATTTATCACCGAATATAAAATTCAATGTGAATGTAATTAATAGTATCAGAAGTATTAATTAGATAGGAAACATTTAACACATATGTGCATGCGCTTGATTTTAATTCAACAGCTTGGTGCAAATAATCTCCCTGTTCTTATCCGCGTTGCTTATTTCTTACGCCTACACATATAAACCGATTGCAAATCTCTTGACGCTTGACTGAGTGGCTCATAAGTAATTGTTTGCATTCGGTTCACATCTACTCACCTAGTAAATATCAAGACAGTCTATTTAGTGAAGGCAGGTAATAATTAATATTTAGTTCATGTGGAGCTAGTTACAAGTATTCCACAATATCGCACTTGATAGAAATATTCGGACAGGAACGCCCAAATGAGTAATCAATGTTATGTTGACTCTTATTGCGCTCGGTGAGGAGTTTCTGAAAGATCGGAAGGATTTCCCTGTCAAGCAACTCGCTCTCTGATGTGGCATTGTAAATATCTCGCTGATGGTGATGCTTGGCAGTGCCTTTAGGCCGTAGGGTGGCAGAATTGACATTGGGTGTGCTCTGAAAGTGCGCAAGTTTGCTGGCGTGCTGATTGCAATCTTTCTTAGGACTGATCCGTTCGCCGCCGCTTCCGCTAACAGCGGTGCTGTTAGCACTGGTAACGCGCTTTCCACCACCAGCTGATGCAGACGAATGCCTCGAGCGCTCTGAGATAGATCGATGCATTGGAGCATCTTCTTCGTCAGTAGATATACTCACTCTGGATGCTCTTTGGTGAGCTTTGCTTGCGCATCTGCAAAGACTTTGCATAAAGAGCATGTATTAAAGAATGATTAATGTGAGGGTGAAATTCTAAAGATCAAAATCTAGTAGTTAACATGATGATAAATGGATGATAAAATTTACCTGTGTTGGTTACCAGTATCCCAAAGTTCGCTCTTTGCTACAACGTGCGTACCGTGATCTGGTTTCCTCTTGGGAGTCGTTCTATTGGCAGGAACGCTCACCCTGCGTGTGCACACTGTCTCAGTAGGTTGTTGTTCATCGTAATGTGTATGGGACGAATTCTTCAAACTGCATCTTCTTGGCATTGACTCACCCTTGGTGCTCATTCTTCTAAGCTCTTTATGTTCTTTTTCGCGATTATTCAGTGTTAAATCAGTATCAAATGTTTGCGCTTTGTGTAATTCCGGAGTTTTCCTTGTTACAGGTACAGGTATTTCTCCGCGTTCCTGTGATGCTTCTTTAACATCTTTCGTTGTCGTTGTCTGTAGAGGGGCATTGCCATTCTGCACAATACTAGTTGGGTGTGCAATAACTGCTAAAGGTTGTGTTTGAATCTGCAAAGGTGCCGCAACTAAACTGGACTCGCTCCTCGATGGTGCACCGTTTATATCTGGTTTAGATTCGGTTCGTCGCCTACGACTTGTACTCTCTCCACGTTGTAAAGAGTGAAACTGCTCTTGGGAGCTTATGCTACACAGTGATGTAATCTCACTGGTTTCCGTCGCAGAGGGTGCATCCTTCCGAAGCAGCGGCACCGAAAGCCGATTTGCGTCGCTACCTGCACTGGATGCGCATTCCAGTAGTTCTCGCGCTTCGTTCCCTAATCGTCTAATCAACGCCTGCAGTTCGCCCTCTCGTTCCAACAATGTTTTGCGGTACCGAGAATTATTGGCTTTTACCTCTTTCAATTTAGATTCCATCTCGGAAGCGCTTGAGTCGCGACGAGTCTTAGAACCCATTGGACGTAAGGTTGCCCGACAGCGTTTGTCTATAGACCCAGCCGGGTTCCGTTTCAATTCAACCATCTTTGGTACAAATACCAGCCAAAGTGTTGCAGTGGTGCAGAACAGAACAAAAATGCCTATAATTAAAAACATAGCGTCTTGGTGATCAGCAAGAACGAGAGCAACAGCAGCGCCGCAAATGCACATAATCGCAACATTATACACGCTGAGACCAACATGTCGGCTATCATTTAGTGCAGGAATAGATACATGTCGTGTTTCCCAGGCAAGAAATGCTCCAAAGATCATTAGTAATCCCTTGTAAGCGTAAATAGACCCTACAAAAATTGTCATTTTCTCCGAAGCGCAATATTCATTTTCCGGAATGATGACTATATCCTCACTTGATGGATGAGGCTAAAATGACCTTTATATAATTACTTAAAACTTTTTTATAAACAAAATATTACATAAGGCTCAAGTTGTTTAGTCTCCCGATAGAATGGGTCCGAAATTTGCCATGTAGTCATAATTACTAAGTCAATTGCAAGTAGAACGCCAACTACCATAAACAACTGATAATCCTTGATAACTTTCTTATTTAGTTTGACATCTGTAAATATTGAATGAACGCGCCATGTTTTGCTGAACATGGCTCCAAATGCCAAAGAAAATCCAGCCATTAATGTCCATGCCCGAGCAGTGCAAATATAAGGAAATGCATCTAAAACAATTACATTATCTTCCAATACATTAACCCGTTTAACTTCAAAACTTACCAACACTAGAAAGACCGGAATCCAAGCCTAAGAACACAATGCTTGTATAAGTAAGCATACACCCAATGATTATCAAATTATTGAGTTGTGGGCTTGACATTTTAATGTATCGTTGATTACGGTATTTAATATTGAATGCCAGAAACACAGCGGCCATTATAATACCACAGCAAGCCAACGAAGCAAAAATTGCGTATACTGTCTTATTGACTCGAGTGTGTTCAATTATAAGTAATGTTCGATCCTTTGGTGGTTGTCTAAAAACACTATTAAGTTCAGAGGGAATTATTCATTAGACGATATCCCACTTACTTTCCGATCCAACGCATTGGCGCTCCAAGCGTAAGATCTAAATGCTGTGTAGCAGCAATATATTCACCAATCTTCACTTCTCTACCTGCTTGAAATTGTTTTAACAATATGCTTGCTTTTCTTTCGTTGTCGTAGAAACGCACAGGACCTGTAACCCCTTCAAAACTTGTATTGTGCAAGGCGTCGAGAAAAAGCCGCTCCCACATTGGATCGCGATATTTAAAGTCAATCACCGTCTGATTTCTGCGAAAGTATCGCACTTTATGCGCAACGTTTTGAATTGCCAGTGCAACAGCCCAAATTCCATCGTAGGTGTAGCCGTGAAATCGCGAATACTCCGACCCGCGCCGCGAATTGTATTCGATGTAATATTCGTCAGCAGTCTTTAAATAATAGATAACAATTAACAAAGCAAATGATTAATACAGTGCAATGAATAATACTTACAATTCCAGAAATTGTTATTTCACCGTTAGTACTTAAGGGCAGTAAATCAGTTAGGATAGTTTGTTCCAAAGCGGTGACCATTTCTTCTTCTGTACAGTTTGAATCTGGAGATGTTTTAGTCCACCACTCATTAGAATAAGTTCCCATGATGATCCATTGGTATCTGCGGCCATACATCTCCATTTTGTATGCCTCGCAGAAGATAACGCGCGCCCAATGTTCATTAAAGTTGCCTAGAATAACACGGGTATCTTTCTCTTTCAATTTTATTAGAGCAACAGTCACTTCGTTAGTAAAGCTTTGCGTTTCGACAACTTGGTAGTTTAAAGTATCTAGATCTGCCACCAACCTAAGAAAAATATAGTTTAGAATTATGTTAGTACATATTAAATAATTTGAATTGTTTCACTAACTAACCGATTGTGGGCCAACGAATATCGCGGTTCATTCTGATAGATGGTTCCAACTCGAGTCCAGTTGAACTGACGCATGAGCGATAACCGCGGCGGGTTGAAGGCGTTCTCGCTGGGCACTATGCGAAAAAAGTTAGGAAAGTTTTCCTTCGTAAACATAGGATGTGTGTCCGCGTATGAGAGTTGTGTGAGATGCCAATGCTTTGAAGCTTTAGCGATAGGATCAGTCACATGTGTGCATGCTGCACCAAAGAGCATCAATTTGTGTGGGCCGCTGTGCATCATGTCAAAGAATGCCTTGACTCCCACAGCCGCATTGCACTAGTGTATCAATAAATTATATTAATTTTTAATAAATATTATAACAAGATCTGTGGTAAAGTGGTTACTAACATGGCTGGACAGGCAGTGAACGGACTAAACAAATCCTAATCCGCCGCAACTGTCTTCCCGACCACGGCAATGCCATTGTAACTTTTAATGCAAAAAGTACGTTTGCAACATACCATAGTATCGTTCCACCACATATGTAGCCGGTAATTCCGAAGAATAGACGAATGTTCGTTAACATGATCGAGAGCAAGTTTCACACTTGGCATTACTCCACGTCCTGCACAATATACAAATGAAAATCCATAAAAATATTAACAATAAACAAATTAATTTTACCAGTTTCTGAATTTTCTACCCCTTTTCCGTACGGAAAGAAGCCAGCGATGTATACATCGTGTCGACGTGCATCCGTGTTGGGTTTTTGGAGGGCGCAGCCCCCCAATAGGAGAATAAATATTAAAAGATCGAGTCGTATAACAAACATTTTTGTAAAGGCGATTCAAACCCAATTCGTCTTTCCAAGCTATTGCTGTTACGAAATATCTGCACTTCACATGCTTGTGATAACGTGTTTGCCTTTCTTTTTTGATAAATTGAAGTGGTTCATATTTGCGGCTATGGTACTAATGAACAATATAACTGTTAAAAGACCGCGCTCAGCTTTATTGATTTGCCGCCAACGTCTGGACTGATCCTGCTCCTTG
>NBZA01001442.1:76406-93530 GCA_003054995.1 Aleochara bilineata
GTGAAAAACTTTATACCGTAAAGAAGACTATACAATAATTTGTTTCTCATTTTTATTAGTTGCCAGTCTCAACTAACATTATTTTAACAAATAAACGTAAAATATCTATTTATGTATCATTCACACATTTGAAACTTTATAAACATTACGTAGACTAAACGAACCTGTACCCATACCGCAAGGTTTACCAATCATTAAGCAGCTTGAAGGATTTTGCAAATTATCTCGTTTACCATTAATAACTGCTTCTTTTAAAAAAGTTAGAGATGACTCAAATGACATTTGCTGCAAAGAACTTGCACTGGATTCCATTCCTTTGCGATTGAATGGCTCAAATGCGCCCCCAAAAGTCATATAATCTGCAATGAGCGATAAATGGCGTGAATCGACCGTAATTCCATAAACTTTAAATACATCTCGAACTTCTTTAACAATTACTTTGTTGGCTGCTTCAATACCGTATATCGCCGCAATCTTATGAATATCATTAGAGTAAAGTTTATTCAAATCCAAGAGATCATTGTACTTAAACATTTCATGGAAGTTTATGCCGTCCGTGCGTAATGTAAGTCGATCTTTGTTCATGTATGTGATTGCTCGGCGTATTCCTGGCGTCTCCCAAAGAACTGCCTTATTTGCAACGTCTTTTAACAAAGCGGACATGTCAAGTTGTTTCATGCCCATTGGCAGATTGAAAGTTAGTTCACACCATTCATGCTTAGTTGTATCAAATCGATAGTCTTCAGCTAAAGAGTATTTTTTCACAGTTTCGTCGCAAATAGATTGACTCTTATTCAGTTCGGATTCTTCTGATTCTTCAGCATTCGCATTTGCCTTAAGATCTTGGTACTCCTCAGGAAGATTACTCTTATTAGCAGTAATATCTTCATTTTCAGAGTCACTCTCTTGTTTATCAAACTTCTGAGCATATTTTGAAGTTGTTTTCGCATCTTCAATATCCTCTGGTTCGTCTTCAGATGAGATATCATCATCAATTTCCTCATGTGCAGTCTGACCTTGCGACTCCTCTGCTTCTTCGCCCTCGCCTGAAGGTTTTGTGCGTTTCTTTGGCTCGTCCATAGAGTTTGCCATTTTTGATTTCAAACTTGCGCGCTTCTTAATTTCAATGAACATTAACTTAAAGAATTGTGTTTGCAAGTAATGCAATACTTTCTTAGGCTTGATATTGTACTTATTCTTATATAATTTGTATGGAATAAAGTGAAAACGTAACGTGTACTGATATTGCCGGACTGGTTTATGTTGCATTTCGGATGTAACTACAATTTTTTCCAAAATATCACCTACTACAACGCGCGTTAAAAGCTTTATTAACTTGTGCGAACGGGTTTCAAGGTCTGGCACATCCAAGAAAGGCACTTCCATACTTGGTGTTTTCAATGACTTTGAGGCAATCATGAGAATTTCCCTCAAGCGAGGGATACCCAGAGTGACGTTCATTTCACCTCTACCCGCAAAGTGAAAAGTATTCAATGTCATCTGAGTTGACGGTTCACCAATGGATTGAGCTGCAAGTAGTCCGACTGGATCACCAGGAACACACAATGACTGCATAGCTTTGAATTTCAACATGTCTTTATCATCCTCCCCCTCAACTTTCCCCAAGAGTGTCTTTAGCCTTTCATTAATTGCACCGAAATAAACATCAGGTTGGTATTTAGAGACAACTGGATCAGGGCACGTCTTATGTTCCATTTCAAAGGTTTCTTTGATATTATCACCCGCCTGGGACCAAAGATCTAGTATAAATTTAGCCTTCTTTGTACGCCCCGTTTTCTTGTTCAGCTTGTTAGGTTCTTCTAAATTTACTTTATGTTGCACCGCTTCGGAAAATAATGTAAAAGTACTTCTTGGTTTATTGAACGCCATCCCATGTTTTTTCACCCAATTATCAATTTTCTTTTGATACTTTGTAACTTGTTTTATGCCTGCGTCAGACTTTAGTATTTTAAGCGCCGCGTCATCAACAATACCCTTGGCGTTTTCACGTAAAAATGTAAGTTGGTCCTCGTTGAGAAACTGCGCTTTAGAAATATCTAAGCCATCTTCACCGTAATGGAATTGAATCACACTATTATCACTATCACGTACAGTCATGTCGTAACCGACTTTCACTCCTTCGAGATGTTTGATAAGACATCTTTGAAGGTAACCACTTCGACTGGTTTTCACAGCGGTATCAATAAGACCTTCACGACCCGCCATACAATGAAAGAAGAACTCTTGAGGTTGAATACCCGTCATGAAACGTCCATCAATGTAACCACCAGCGCGAGGAGAAAAGTCAGTGACAGGAAAACTAGGAAGCGATCGTCCAGAAATCATCACTGGAGGACGCTTACCTTCTAACTCAATTTGTCCCAACATGCAGGAGATTTGCATTGTGTTTACTGTTGATCCTTTTGCACCAGATTGTACCATTAATTGTAGATTATTCTGAGGAAATTTGCAGATTAGTCCACTTGGAAGGCAGACCCTGCAGAAAAAATTAATTTAAATGTTATTTATGCCTAATCATGCAATAATATAATTACTTATTAACGTCGTTGGTAAATGAATCCAAAGCGCTCTTGTATTGTCGATCAATAATAGCCCTCAACTTGTTATTTTCAACAGCTTGTGTCTCCAATTCTGAAACAATTTGCTCCGGAGTTAAGTCTTCGCTGACATTCAATGCTTTGCACATAGTATGAAGACCGATTTCCCTTGAACGTTTTATAATTTCAGTTCGTTTTTTATCTGCTTCTTCAAGTACTAAAATATCTTCAACGCCTAATGTAAATCCTTCAGTCTGTAGAAAACTCGTAAACAACTTGGCAAAAGCGCTCAGCAGCTTAATAGCGCAAGAGCCACCGTATAGTTCATACATACAATGAACCAAACCATACGGAGTGGCGCCGTAATGAGTCTTATCAAGAATCCCAACAAGGAGTTCACCCCCGCGAATAATAACTTCAGCCTCAGACATTGTGTTTGGATTTTTGAATTCATCGCCACCGGCTTTCCACCGCCGAGGTTTAGCATTCACCCAAGCTTTGGCAGAAATCTTCGAAGAAGCAGTTAAATTTATTGGAGCTCTTCCTTTGGGTATTATATTGAGAATCACTGTGCTCAGTACTTGTTTACCTGACCACAGCCTCTGGGGTTTTAGAATTGTAGGTGGAAGCAACTGAATGTTTGATAGTTTATTTGATAACGCTTGGTATATAAGCTGTTGATAATCCATTTTATTGAAGAATCGCCCACGCAGCGATAATTTTACACCAGCTATCATGTGATCCTGAATTAAACCACTAAGCGGAGTTCCATCTTTAGGTCCCAGATACTGATTAGCAACATTTGCCAAATTGTATGCCTCGCTTCTGGCAACTTCATCCTGAGGAAAGTGCGCATTCATTTCATCGCCATCAAAATCAGCGTTATAAGCTTTACAGTTAGCATAATGCAGGCGAAGGGTTTTCTCATTTTTCAAAACCCGCGCAGTGTGAGCCATTATACTGGGTCTATGCAAAGTCGGCTGACGATTTAACAACAATACGTCTCCGTTGCATAAATGCCTATGCACCGTCTTTCCTTCTTTAAAACCCTTATCAGGACCATCAGGAGTCAAAAGTCGCTTCAAAAGTGCGGCTTGCTGTGTTGGATTATTGGGTTGAATACGAGTAACATGCCCATTACCAAACTCAACTAAAACAGCCCCGGGATGAACGTTAGGCCCGTTCATAATTAGCTTGCGCATTTCTTCAACGTTCCATGAAGTTACAGGTACGGGATATGTAAGATGTTTGGCAAAAACTTCCGGAATTCCGATTTCATCTATATTTAAATTTGGATCCGGAGTGATAACTGAACGTGCAGCAAAGTTTACACGTTTCCCCATCATATGCATACGAATAATACCACTCTTCTTCTCAATGATTTGTTTCAAGCCTTGCTCGCCACTCATGCGTCCTTCATTGTCCACCAAGCTGTTCACATCGCTCTGAAGAAGTTCCCAAGTATTGCTTAGTTTCTCTAATGGCGTTGCGCCAACTGTTGCCCCATAAGCTGCACGCGCTTCTGTAGGCAATGCGTCAACGTTGCCAGCGCTTTTCATTACATGGATTATAGCACGTAGAAGAAGTCCATCTTGTAAAATGCGTTTGTAAGTCGCAGTTTGCGAATGCTCAGACATTCTTCCAGCAACTACATTAACAGGCCTGACATTACAAGGTGGCACTGCAACGATGTCAAGATAGAAAACATCTGTAGGATGCTCGGCCTCAATGCCTTTTAGTACTGGGAAAAGATTCTGCATTGCTAGCTTGTCTACATTCCAAATTTTTCTTATGTATTCTCTGGATTGTTCTGGATTTATTGGCTTAGAAACTAATTTAGTGAATCCTCCATCTGTAGATTCGCGCTCGGTGATAATTAACTTCTTCTTTACTGCTGTAATTTTTGTAGACGGTGCCTTGCAGTTGTAACATCGTTTACTAGACTTTATAGACCTCCAAATTGTTGTTTGGATTTTGTTTCTTAAGTCTTCAATGTTTTTAGTACTTTCTACATCAAATTCTACTTCTTCAGAAGATTTATTTACGATGACTTCATATTTTTTCACTAAAGTCATTTCCTCCTCGGGAATTTCATGTAAATAGTCATATCTACCCATCAAATCTGCCATTAATTGTTGAATTTCAAGTGATTCTACCATTTTCCCACTTTGTAGCAATTTCATTTGAATGTCTAATGTGTATTTGATGTGACCAGGAATTTGTATGTGAAAACATTGCAGACAAGAGTATCTCATTAACAATGCTATAACTTTGTGAAACAAAGGGTTCACAACTGGCAGAGGTAATTCAATGTAACCAAAATGTCCCGAACAGTTGAAGAAACTCTTTGAACAGGTCATACAAGGATCAGACTTGTCAGTTACAGGCCCTAATAAAGAATATTGTATTAACATAAACATTGGTAAAGATATTATATAATTACTACCTAATCTTTTGTCATATAAACCTCCTTGAAGTGGGTATCCTAGTGCATCAAATGTTACAGGTGAAACAATTTTGCATACCGCTAATTTTTTTATATCATCACTGGTAAATAAAGTAAATTGTACACATTTCGGTTTTGTTTGTTTCTTCCTGCCGAAGAATGACTTAGCTTCCATTTTGAATTATTTGTTTCAAAACAACATCACACAAAACTAATAGAAAATTTATTAAATTTTGGCATTAACTTAGTAAGCCATGTGAGCACTTACAAAAATTGTAGGTTAAACTTAAACTAGTGCGCCCTCTAGGTAAAAGTATTTGGGGATTTTTGATAAGATCGAAAAATTCTATCGTGGCAGCACTGCAAACTGCATTCCGTCTTTTACATGGCCGACGTTGAGCTATAACCACGTGCGGTTGTTTGATTAAATCAAGTGTACACTGCAACAATAAGAAATAAAACGTAAGTTTAACTGCAAACAATTTCATATCCCAGTGCGAAAGCTTGTTGCTATAATATTTTGCCGAAAACTCTAGTATGTCAATACTTTTCTGCGGTAAATGATTTCACAACATAACCTCCGTGCCAACAGGCCCTGTTCTTCCAGAATGTTTCGTGGTACAACATTGTGCAACTATTACTAATGTCTTTCGTATTCCAGATGCCTTTAGCTGTTGATTTGCTGTACCCAAGCGCTGAGAAGCAACGCCGCTCTCACAAGAAGAAGCGTTTAGTGCAACACCCAAACAGCTTCTTCATGGATGTGAAGTGTCCTGGCTGCTATGCTATCTCAACTATCTTTTCACATGCCCAATCTGCAGTACCATGCAAGGGATGTTCCACAATTTTGTGCACAGCCACTGGTGGCAAGGCGCGTTTGACTGAAGGATGCAGTTTCAGACGTAAGCAACATTAAATTATGCGCCTCTTACAAGATACCTTAATTGTAATCTGTTTTCTAAATATATAATTTGGAAGTAAGAATGTACTTGATTGTATTTACTATACCATCAAATAAACAACAGAGATGCATTCGATTATATTCATTTTGTTCTATTTTTCCTACTTCATCCTAAACATCAGGCTGGAGTAAATTGAAGGAATGCATGATTAACATATAATATAGTTATTAAACTTACTTAAAATTATGCATTGCGAATGATTGAACCATATGCTTGACAAATATAAGCAGAAACTTCAGTGCTCTTTGTTTTTAAGCTTAATGTTCCATGTTGAACGCCAGGCTGCAACTTCAATTCTAGGAGGACCCATATGTTGTTGACCAGTTTTAAACTTTGATAAAGCATATCCTGCCCTTCAACGTTTCGTTTAGCGATCGTAAATATATTATTGCTCGTCATTCGTGCCGTTATGGCATCAGCGTTACCACGCACGTCGCTCAGCGTGTATTGCAGTTCCTTCGCGGCTGGAATATCTTTCCAAGTAGTTAAGAAGAAACGTTTGTCCAATTGGCCGTCTTCTACGAATAAGATTTGAATTGGGATTGTGCACGCATAATAGAACACGTCCACGTTGTTCTTGACTGCAACTTGTAGATTCATCAAGGGTTCCATGCGCTGAATAGGGCCAGTAGTGTTCAGAGGCAAACTGTACTCAAGAGTTTGACTCGGCTGTAAAGTCCCAACGTTCAAAGGACCAGCCGGTGCGATGCCGAAACTGTTTTTGTTGAATTGGATTGCAAAGCCGTTCATCGCTTGCATCGCTTTATTGGTGAACGTCATCTCCATGTAGATTTGCGCATTGCGTCGAGAGAACGTTCCCCAAATTTCCAGACCTTTTCCTTTCTCGGCAGGCAGCCAGCAAGATTTCGGCGGAGTGTACATGGTGGGAGTGGCAGATAACCCAAAGATGTCACCAAGTAATCCTGAGGTCGAAGGAGCAGGCGCTGTAGTTGCAATGTCATTTCCGCCAAGCTGAAAAACAGTATTAATATAAGTAAATATTTTTGTGGAATTAAACATAAGACTTACCAAAATGTCCAAACCTCCTCCAAGTAAATCTACATTGCTTGTGGGTGCTGCTGGAGCGGTAGTGGTTGTCATTGGGCCACCAATGTCCATAGAAAGAAGATCTCCAATGAGAGATTCCTGATTGGGAATAACAGTTGCTTCCGCAGCAGCGCTAGCTATTTGATCTTCAGCAGACCCTTGGCGAACAGGCAAAGACTTGCGAATACCTGCACTTCTTCCCTCGACGAATGCTGTTGGTGGTTTATGATACACACTAGCTAAAGAAGCAATATGACATATCAATTCATCCAGAAGAGTTGGTTCGAGAAGATCTGTTTCCTCGGAGATAAGAGGTTTATCAGCAAGAACGACTTCCTTCGCGGCTGCAGGATCAGTGCTGAGTAATCTGCAATTAAAAAAAAACACAAAATATTTAAAATGCTATATAGAAATACAGTCTACACAATTTCATTACCTCCAGTAGATGAATCCACGATCGCGTAAATCTGGATTGTCAGAATCTTGAGTGGCAAGACTCAAGACGTGCTGCACCAAAGCCTGAGTATGCGTTGGGCGCTTTAAGAAAAGTTTAACAACTGCAGTAAGCAATTGCAGTTGAACTTGAGCATTTTCATCAGAGAATCCCTCCAGAAAACTATCCAATAGTTCATCCGCATTGTCAAT
This sequence comes from Aleochara bilineata, assembly GCA_003054995.1. NCBI lineage: Eukaryota > Metazoa > Arthropoda > Insecta > Coleoptera > Staphylinidae > Aleochara > Aleochara bilineata. Next base: position 84,065 of record NBZA01001442.1, read on the forward strand.
GCGCTCAGCGTACTCGCCAATGATCCACACCATACTAGCTTTAGCTTCCGGTTCATCCAACGTGTCAAGATTCTCACACAATGTACTAATGATGCTTTCATACTTGTTAGGATATTTTCTGCGAACATATATGCAATAAGTGCCACAATTTTATCAATAAATTTTTTCTCTTTTTTTTAATTAACACAATTTTTAAAGCAAATTTAAAGTACAACACAAAACACTGCTAATAATTAATAATTTCTGCTGCTTCTTGCAGAGCATCTTGAAGGCGTTGCAATATATTTTTGTTGTCCACCTCATTTAAATCTAAATCATGATTCAAGTTGATAATAAGCCCATAGTCATTCATATCCAAATAGAGATGATATTTATCGCGGCAGAGATAGAACACCATATCGCGTTTGCCTTTATCAGCAATTCCAAGCACTTTTCGGGGCGACTTTGGCGAACTCAAGTTATTCAATGCCGGAAGACCCATCAGAAAAATATCCAAATCCAATGCGAGTTCTTCAAGACGCTTGTGTCTCTCACCACGCCGATCGAAGGCGGTCATCCATGCCTTCACAAGGAATGGCGGCAAAGCTGCAGTGTAGATATATGCTTTACTTTCCAATTGCTGCACGTCAATCGCTGATTCCGTGCTAACACTATACCCGCCCACAACACCCCAGACCGGCTCAAAACTCCCGCAAACAATGTCAACATCAGCAATCTGCATGCCATAATACTCTAGACACCCGAGACCATTTTCTCCAAGTATTCCAAAAGTATGTGATTCATCAAGAATGATTCGCACTTTGTACCGTTCAGCAAGGTCTACGATAATAGGCAAATCGCAAATGCGCCCTGTCGATGCGTAAATGCCCTCAACGAAGACGAACTTGATGGGTCCATAAGTCTTCGATTCCAATAATTCTTGCAATTCAATTCCTTGTTTATACACCACAACATCGCATTTGAAAGTGGACAGGTAACTCTTAACGTCGGTACTTGTTTCGTCGTGTATAAAAATGGTGCCGTTTCGATCTATGTATGCGCCGATCACACTGGGAACCGTAAGAGCTCCCCAAGAATACAAAAGGGCGTTTTCACCCTTATAAATACCGGACAGTTTCTTAGCGGCAGCGAGATGCAAGTCGCTAGTGCCGAAAAACGCAGGCGGACTGCACGAGCCAACTCCGTAGTGTTGAATCGTCGAGACTGCATCTTCGAGTACGTTCTTATGATGACTTAGGCTAAGATAGTCAAGCTTGATGAAGTTTGCACATTCGGGTTTCAGCAGTGGACGGTCGATGATATGATATGGAAATTCGGAGACAAGCGGCTCAGGCTCAAATTCACGAAGGCGTTGATCGCGCAACTCCTCACGGTACTCTCCGCTGATTTCTTTCCAATCTGAGTACAGTCTCTTTATGCCCCAAGTAATGATGATAATCCAAACACCCGCAAACGTGTACATGATCCAATACACGTACGCCGGAATATTAACAACTACTTGTAAATCCAGCATTGCAATCTGACAACACGTTCGTGTCAAATATTTTTGACTTGATCCAATTTTGTTTTATATAATATTGTTAGTAGGGCGAAATTGATTTGTAACAAATCATATGCATTTACCTTACGATTACAACATTTTTATACGTTTGCGTTTCAAGTAACAACCAAAGAAATTTTATAATTGAAAACTAATAAATAAACCATCCGATTGAATATCGTAGATGAGCAGAAAAAATTATAAATTTAACTGTCAAATCAGATGTAAACTCACCTGAAAATGTCTTTGATGACAACGACGGCTTCCTGCACCACATAGTTGACTTTGGTCTGGATCAAATCGAGCAGAGTGGAGACGCAACGTTCCGCTGAAGGTTCCACTTTAATAGCACAACGTCCAATCGCGCGTACAGCCTTGCGCACAAAATCAACATCAACCTCTGTGGCGTACTCTTTGAGTTCACTCAAAACTTGCGCGATGTTTGATTGAGAGGCCAGCCGAATCATAATATCCAATTTTTCCAGCTTCACATAGATAGGATCATTGTATTTCACAAAGAATACTTTCATTTCATGTTTCAGAATATCTGGACGCTTCTGAACGATAAGATTTATATTGCGCAAAGCAACATATTGCACCTCAGGTTCAGAACTAAGCAACGTTACCAAAGGTGGTGCTAGCTTCTTTGTTAATGTGGCGCAAAATTCAGCATCTCCGGCGAGAATCTCCATCATTTTCATTAAAACTTTTACGGCGGAAAGTACAACTGCAGCGTTTGCATGCGCAAGACGCGGTGTGATACGCTCACAGATGCTTTGGGCTTCGCGTTCATCTTTTGGACTGTAATTGCTCAACGAGTCCAGAATGAAAACTTGTCCCCATTCCGTACATTCATTCAAAGCAGTTAACAGCTTATTGATTGTGTTGGTATTCAATTCAACAAGAGGCTGGCCAGTGGGACTGTTTTCATTGATTTCAGACAATGCAGCAACTGCATTAGCAACAACCATTGGGTTGGAATCACTCAGTAAGTCTTTAAGCTGCTCCAGAAAGCCTTGATCTTCTACTAGCCCAGAAGAGATATCGTACAGTTTAGCAACGCAAACAGCAGCTGTTTTACGAACATACGGATCTTCATCTTTAAGACATTTTCGTAAAGGCTCACATAGATATTCAGTGATTTTGTCAACTCGGATACATCCCATTGTACGAACGGCTAGTGCTCTGATTAGAGGATTAGGATCTTCACAATCCTTCACGAAAGTATTTACAGCCATGATTGCCATATCAGGTTGAGACTTTGCATAATTCATCAAGTACAAATACACTAGTTTCTTCAGCTCTAAGTTGTCGGTTTGCATGCAATTGACAACGTCGGGAAAAAGAGCCGATACGTCTTTGCCAACAGTCATGCTAGCAATCACCTATAATTATGCCGGAGACATTCATCAATAGTTCATTTAATATCAAAATTGTCTTTACCTTCTTAACAGCCTCCTTCTTCTTCTCTTTCTTGTCATTGTTCAGCTCAGATTTGAGCTCGAAAATCTCGCCCTTCTTAGTGGTAGTGAAGTATTTAGAGTCCGTCATGATTACGGCACTACACACCCGGTACTGATACGGAGATTTAGTTTACTTAATATTTTTCAAACAGATAGATATTTCGGCTAAATACACCCACAAACACTGACAACTTGTCACAATTGATGATTTCGATTAAAATCCATAGACAAATTCAGAACAAATACAGAGCGCCCTCAGTGGCAAAAGTAAAGTTAAACTTTGTTTGTAAGTTCTTTACCATATTCAGATTATTATAAAATTGTTGTGGCTGTATACAAAAAATGTTAAAAATGTTTAACAAAATGTTTAAAATATAAATAAAAAATAATTATTATAAATCCTAGAAAGCTAGTAGATTTCTGTAGTAGCGTTCTTGAAACCCCACCTTTAATATTAACCGTTAGATTTATGAGCGACGCCGGCACACATGCACAAAACCTACGTATCAAGCGGGCTTGGCAGCATGTACTGTGGTGTATCAACGCATTGGTGACGAGTTTTTCGTACGTGTGGTTTACATCATCGCCCAAAAATAGAAAAACCTCGACCCGTTTGGTAGGCTGATTGCGATTGCCGTGTGTGTTCTCAGTGTGAGTTCGTGGGCTACAGTAGCACATTGTCACGTTGTAAGGGAGATTTACCGGTACGATTTCATTTTCTACCCGTAGTCGTACAGTGTAAGACGACATCAACAATATCAGTGTTTGTAAGTGATAAAAAGGCATTCTCAATGGCAACTCGCAGTAAAAAGTCAAGCACGCCGTCGGTGCAGCGACCAGAGTCACCGCTAAGCCCAACACGGCACTCTCGTCTTCAGGAGAAAGCCGATTTGCAGAACCTGAACGACCGGCTGGCATGTTACATCGATCGTGTACGCTACCTGGAGCAGGAAAACCAGCGACTCACTCGCGATGTACAAACTTCGCAGGAGACGGTGACACGCGAAGTCACCAATATCAAGGCGATGTACGACAGCGAGCTTTCCGATGCGCGCCGGTTGTTGGACGAGACCCACCGCGAGAAAGCAAAGTTAGAGATCGACACAAAGCGTCTTTGGGATGAGAATGAGGAAATGAAGGGCATTCTTGGGAAGAAATCAAAGGATCTCGTCATCGCTGAAAATTCCGTTCGCATTTTGGAGAGTCGCACCAACGACTTAACGCACAAGTATAATCAAGCTTTGGCAGATGCGAAGAAGGCTATTAACGATGCTAAGGAACTGGAGAAAGAACGCGACAAGCTGAAGAAGCTCGTTGACGAGCTCCGTGTGCGTCTTGAGGAAGAGTCCCTCGCACGAGTTGATGTCGAGAATAATAATCAATCACTGCGTGAGGAGCTCTCTTTTAAGGATCAGATCTACCAACAACAATTGACTGAAACGCGCACACGTCGCCAGGTGGAAATCAGTGAGATAGACGGTCGTCTGGCCGAACAATACGAGGCTAAGATGCAGGAAGCCCTGCAAGAATTGCGCGATCAGTATGAGTCGCAGATGGCGAACAATCGCCAGGAGATTGAACTTCTATATGAGGCTAAAATCAAGAACTTACAGCAAGCGGCCAACCGCAATAGCAACGCGGCATCTAATGCTTTAGAAGAGTTGCGTTCGGTTCGTACCCGTATCGACTCATTGACTACGCGTATTAATGAACTTGAAGGGGTGAATTCAAGCCTTACTTCTCGCAATAGAGATCTGGAGCAAATGCTCGAGAATGAAAGAATGCGTCATCGTGACGACCTCGCGCTACTTGAGGCTGAGCTTGCTCGCTTACGCGACGAAATGACGTTGCAGCTCCAAGAATATCAAGATCTCATGGACATTAAAGTCTCTTTGGATCTAGAGATTGCTGCTTACAGGAAACTTTTGGAATCGGAGGAAACTCGTTTGAACATCACTCCTGCGAATTTAAGCACGGCTGATTCATCCACAAGCCGCGTTTCTCGTAGTCAAAGCTCACGTCGTACTCCACAGCGTTTCGGCGGGGGTGCCAAGCGTAAGAGGACTTTGCTTGAAGAAAGCCAAGAGTCGTCCATGAGCGACTACAGTATTACCAGCAGCTCCAAGGGCGATATTGAAGTGGCTGAAGTCTGCCCTGAGGGATCATTCATCAAACTGCACAATAAAGGTGTTTAGTTGACAAAACGGTGAATACGAACTTGGTTGTAACTCTTGTTGTTTTGATTTTAGGCAGCAAGGAGGTTGCACTGGGTGGTTTTCAGATTGTTCGTCGCGCAGCTGACGCTGAGGCAGTTTACAAATGTCATCGCTCACTGAAGTTGGAGGCTAATGGCACGGTCACAATCTGGTCCGCTGATTCCGGCAAGGACCATGAGCCTCCTCACAACTTGGTGATGAAGGGACAGAAGTGGGTAGTTGCTGATAACATGACTACCATTGTGATCAATAACAATGGTGAAGAGGTGGCCGCTTCTGAAAGGTACGGCTAAATATAACTTAATGTGTGTTCATAACTAATTATAACTTTTTCCTTGGGATAGGGTTCGCCGAAGCGTCTCAAGCTCAGCATTGAGGCATCGGGAGTTTGGCTACTTGGGGGAAGACCTTCACCATCAGCAAGGAGATCCACAAGGCGACGAGAAATGTCGAATTATGTAAATGTTCGCTTACATAATTCTCGTCACTTCCAAAAAGCAACTTATTTTTATTACATCTACAGATTTTGATGTTATAATGAAGAATGAAACTTGAACGTAATTAAGAAACATAGAAAGAAGCACATCCAGCGCATTTATGTCTGCTGCCATTCTGACACCTCGTAGTGTCGTCCATGTGGGCGCCATTGATCAAAGTTTAAATTGAAATTTATATTTAATATAAATTATTATGTAGGATTTAGATGTTTGTCAAAAACTGCATATTTAATCTATTGGCCAATAGTTTTTCCTACATTTGGCATAGAATTTAAATTTATCATAGGTTTATATTAGAGCTTTATTTCGTGTATTTGGCATTTCATAAAGTTTATTATATTCAATCCGGTAAATCGCAGTCACCGAAAACCATCACAAACTCTTGCTACACGCCGGGTTATATAGGAACAGAACGCTTTGTAACAGGCGGTTTATAATTTCAAAAAAAATGACTTAATATTTAATCAGATTGCTATGCGTGCTAAGATCTTTACATGATATTTTCGTCGTAGCGCACATGGCACGCAGTAAATTCCATGTTTGTATTTCTCTTTTTACATAAGAATTATTTTACTAGGTAGCTTTTGTGTTCAGTACTACAAGTTGTTGGTATTTAGTGAGTACACATTAATATATTAAGTGAAGCAACAACTAATCTAATATATTTACGATTTCTTTGCATTTCATAGTTTGCGAAACGTATTTTTTTTTACTGTATTTGCAAGATAGTTTATATTCGCAAACTACGAACAAGCAAGTGCCTTTGAATACAATGTAATGAAGTTAGTCGTAGCCACTACGTCTATATATTGTATTTACTAAAAATAGAAACATTTATGGTTGAATTAGAGGTAAAATATTCTATAATGTTAATGTATTTCCAAGCAACACCGCCATTCCGTTCACTCCTAAAATATTTGTCCCAACACGAATGATATCATCTGTATGTCTGCCGATGATCTCACTTTCATTGAGCCAAACCATACTAAACTATTTTCTTGTTCGAAAATACTTTACAATCGACCGTGTGCCCTTGATATTTGCTGTAACCGATAAATTTAATTGTAGCTCGTTGCAAAATATAATAAATTTCAGATTTAGTTGTATTTTTTATTAAAAAATATTCGACAACATATTTATATTGCAAATTACGACTGTTGTTTACAAATACTTACTTATTTTATAGGCTAAATTGTTTCCTATACTTGTTTATGTCGTACTACTTTAGAAACATGCGACATTTTCCGGTTTGTCGTCTAACGCACTCCGGAACAGCCAATTTCTAAGGGAGTACGAAGCACATTCTTGTGCTAAACTATTAATAATCAATATTTTCCATATTTTATACAGAGCAGCTTCAAAAACATCGTATTTTACATTTCTACATAACATCAAACAAACGCTTGCTAAATTCTAAATTGCATACAAAAGTGAATAAAATATAAAACGTAAAAATATGCCGAAAATACCCGATTATACATTTATTTCTTATGAGTTTTGAAGTTTACTTATTAATATTAATAATAGTAAGCATATCTAACGAGTCGCGGGGATTCGAGTCCTCAAATATTCACTTTATGGCAGTTGTAAAATTATTTTGTTTCAAAGTAGAGCAGGAGCTAATTAATACGAGATTGCTAACAATTATTATGAGCGTTCTTACCGTTGATTAATTATTACTTATATACAATCTGTTTGCATCAGTTGAGTTCAATTCGTTTACGCGAACTGTTTAATGACGCGCACGGGTTGTCACCGCGTTAATCCATTCGACGTCTGGTTGGATGTAGGCGCCAATTTGGTTTTCATCTTTGCAGCTTGAGTCCCAGCTAAAGATACCGAACAGAGTATAGTGCTCGTTGTCAGCACTGCAGGCGATTGCTGAACCATGATCAACCTACAATAATCAAATAGTATTCAAATACACCAAACAATGTGTTGAGAAAGTACCTTGCATTGGTCAGCAGTGGATTTAGCACAGAAGCTACTCGGACCTAGGCGACTAGACATACCCGGGAAGTAAGAATCTAAATGATTCCTGCATTCTTCATGGGAAACCATTGTCGCATCTACTTTTCGCATGATAGCATCTTTCAGATGAACTAAAAAAATCGTGATACATTTTTTGAATTGCTTTGCAAGTTGGTACTTACTTTGTAAAACTTTCTTGCCCCAACCGGTAACCATGCAGTTACCAACTGGTTGTTCACCCGGCGCTGGAAGACAAATGCTGTCAATGTTCTTAGTAAACCGCAATTTTTCTTCAAGAAGTAATACAGCAACATCGTTATGCAAGCTTTCAGGATCGTACTGAGGATGTTTTACAATTTGCTTCACCTTGACGATTTGGAATGGCAGTGGTTCTTCGTCTATTCCCAATTTCCATTCACCACCCTTGATGAGTACATCATGTGGTGCAAGGCTATTAATAAGTAAAATCATTGGTAAAATGTAAAAATATGGAAAATTTTTGCAGTGTTTTTGCATACCCATCGACACAGTGAGCAGAAGTCAATACGGCATTCTTGCGAATTATGGCACCGCCGCAAAGAAGACTACGGTTTGTTTCACGCAAGATCATAGCTTGCCATGGAATCTCAGCAAAATGGGCATCCAATGGTCCTGGGCCACGTGGTTGAGCATTCTAAAATAACAAATACGTTACCAATTCTTATGCATTGAAGCTTGTATAGTGCAAAATATAATGTTTAGGCCGTACTTGATGACGTTTTCCACATTTTGGCTGCTGTTGTTGATGAAATTGGTGCTGTTGAAGTTGTTGCTGATTAGATCTTGTAAGACGATTATTCCTAATTTCCGGGTTATATTGACCTAAACTCGGGTCTTCACGGTATTGACCATTGTCGATACCGTTGACCAAATTCGCGGATGGCCACGGATCTTTGTAGTCTGCATCGCGACAACATTTACCAACAATTCCAGCTTCTTGGTCAGCGCAATCCTTAAAAACAAAGGTTAAAATATAAAGTTATCTAGATACCGGGTAACATAATGACTTACAGTTAGTGGCACACGAGACAATTCTTGTTCCTTGGTAAACACCACTGGCACTGGCGATACAAAACCTTCGGCAGTGCAGTAAATTTCTTGCACGCACTTCAATGCGGCCGCACAGCCGGGTAAAACTGGACCTGCGTCCGGACTGGTTCTGGTTGGTGTAATGATCGATGGAATATTATCGTTGCTGGAAGGAATGTTATCGGGGCGTTCGGTGGTGCGTTGAATATAAATGTTCTCGAAGTCACTGGACTGGCCGATATTCTCGCCGGGCGTTGGAAGATTGAAGCTGGGTGTCGGCTTGGGATATTGGTAGCCGCCGGAGGTTGTGGGACGTGGCGGCGGTGTCGGTTTTGGAACACACACGCCGTTTTGGAGGAAGGTGTTACCTGTACAAACAAGTGGTTTCGGGGTTGTAACAATAGCGCGTGGTGTGGTGGGTCTAGTTTGATACTGGTTATTGACGCTGCCAGACGTTGATGGTACGAATGGTGATTGAGTGGACCGGGGTAAACATTGACCGTTGATGAATTGAGTGCCAGGTCTACATGTGATTTGTGTGGGTCGTGGCGTAGTTGGGGTCTCAAATGGTTGTTTTGGTGTGGGGTATGAATAGCCCGTGACTTTAGTAGGTGGTAGTGGTGTGGCCTTAGGCACACAACGACCATTAATTAATTGTTCATTATAACCACATTGTGGTCGTGGAGCGGGTGTTGGTTTGGGAACACATCT
>NBZA01001446.1:37222-47826 GCA_003054995.1 Aleochara bilineata
ATGGACAGCCCGGACGAGCGCGCAGTTAAAAATTTTAATGAGAAACGTCGCTTCCGATCTAAGCAAACGCTCAGCCACTTTACTTCTTCTTTCGTTGCTTCGCGCGACATTCTCATTCGGGCGATCCATTAAGTCCAATCGCATCCGAGAACGCCTCATTAATTCCCCGCCGCAGCAACCACTGCCGCTCTTCGTCAAACGACTTTTTCACAGTGAGCAAAGACAATGAATGAGCCAATCCTCCTCAAGCACTAATTTGCTTGCCTGATACTACAGCCCGTATAAATCTATGTATTTATGAAGTAGAAGAAGAATAAATGCGAACGAAATGGAAATGGAAATGCAAGACCGGACCGAGAAACGCGAACAATTAAGCGGTGCTTAGGCGTTTGCGTAAAATGCTCATTCATTTAGCACAACAATAGAGAGATAAAGACGAAGAAGACTTTTTGTGCTTCGCTCATCTACACGAACAAAGCCAGCGCGCGCTTTGCAAGTAAAATTACATCTGCGCTGCCAGCCCCAGCCTCAGTCTCAGGCAGGTCTAGCTGTCGGAATCGATTGCGTTTTAATTATTTGCAATCACGTGTTAATCACGTTCAACGGGCGCGAGTGCTTCAAGTAATCGTTACGTTCGCGCGCCGCCAATACAATTAGATCAAGCGCTATTAAAATTAAAGGCTCCGAGGCGCTTCTTCTTTTTCGGGCGCAATTTTCATTAATATTTCGCTCTTGCTTGCTAGCAGCGTGTATCAATTAGAAACCGTTGCGCATCACATCGCATCCGAGACGCGACGCGACGCAAATTTTCTGCTCAACTTGAAAGCCTGACGTTAATTCCCAGCGGCTGTTGCTGAAGCGCCATAACCAACGCTCTGATGGAATGTCATAATACGCGTAATAATTTATGCAAGACACAAAAAACGTTAGATGGTGATCGTTAGGCAGCAGTAGCAGGGGCAGCAGCTTCTTGCTCTCTCCCAAGAGAAAAATATTGAATTGTACAACAATTCTTGTTTGTGCCACCACAGTCAGTGAAATACGAGCATAAACACCGGAAAAAAAAAGAGAATTAATGGCAAAGAACTCAAAAAGAACTCACCGCTGAATTGTGCGTCCAATAAATACTTGGCGGCGGCTCTGGGCTGTGTCGCACAATGCAGGTTAGATTCATGGTGCTGCCCTTGTTGATGTACATCTCTGGGCCACCCAGCAGCGTCGTTACAGGCTCTGGAAAAAACATTTGATATAAATTCTTGGGAACGCAGTATGGCACGCTGGCGCCGGTGATTTAATAATGAGTGTGTAAAATAATCATAAATTTTAAGTGCTTTCCGGGTGGAAATTTTCAGCAACGCGCAATAAGCACTCATTAGAAACATAATTAATAACAGCGTACGGTACGCATCTTGTCTTCTCTTGCTTTGCTTTGCTTTCCCGGTTTCAAACTTTAATTATCGATAAGATAATGTCATGTCGAAGCAGAGGAAAACAACGTAACGTAACGTCGAAATAATACGGAAGTAATGCTCAAATAATTATGCACAACGCTTGTGAACACCGACTCGTTCACAAGATTTCCTTTCCTTTCCTTTCCTTTGCTTTGTTTTGTGTGCTTGAGCTGTAAACTCGACTCATGCATAATGAGCGAGTACCTATCTAACTCGTTGCTGAAACGAACAAACGAAAATCAGTATGTATTTATATGAGATACCGTGTAACAAATCGTTACTTTGTTAATTGTTTCGCCCCTGTTTCGTTTCCGTCGTGTTCCCAATGAGACACAATGATAAATAATTCATCCAATCGATTAATCGCTTACAGGTACAGACTCATTATCATTCAGTCTGTAAATACACTTGGCAATCAAACATGTCAAACGTTCGTTCCGCGAGCTGAGGCTTCAGCGGCGGCTCCAGTCATTACCTGCATTTATTATTAACTAAACTGATTGATTGACGTGCATTCTGATTTCCGATTACGCAATTAATAATTCACATTCATATAAAATGCAATAAAATAAAACATCTCACTCGTATAAGTACTCTTGTAAAATGCAAAAGCATTTAACTCGTACAGTTCACGTCTCGGAGGCGGCGTACATGTCTTATGAGTTGTGCAATCGCAAATGCATCAAATATGTGTTATGTGTTCAGCAATAAAATGCACAGCACAGCCGTACAGTGCAGTGCAATCGCAATAAAAATATCAGGAAATTACACGAGCGTAAACGTAAAAGCACAATCAAATACGCTTCGTGTCGCTACGAATCATAATTTTCGGGTAGAAGCGCGAAGTAAAAGTAAAGTAAGTAGGTAGTAAAGCGATAAACCTGGGTAATTAAGAGCGAGTGCCAGCGTATAGTATGAATCAATTGCGAATGCATTCGGGCATTGATGTTGTTTTACTGTTTGTCTATCTCACGATCGTAAATTATCTCCCGAAGCACTGCATTAAATAAAGTGGAAATAGTTGTGATGTGGCAGCGCGTTTTTAGCGCGATTTACGGTCGCAGATTAACAAGACGGCAGCGGCAGTGGTAGTGGCAGGAGCGTCTCGACGCGGCTTATTCACTTCATTCATCCGTTAATACACCTGAGGGAGCAATTTCTTTTCGAACGCAATGCAGCGCAACGCGCAAACAAGCCGAAAACAGGAGGAATAAATGCCGTGAGTCGTTATTGCCTCCCTGCTGCAGATGATATCGTGCTTTCTACATAGTTTGCCACGCGTTCTGTCGGCGGTCGCTTTTTATAACGCGATTCTGCTGATGATGCACTGAGAGTGCTGAAAAACGTCCAAAAACCTAAGCGCACAAGCGCTGCACAAACGAGTGAGGTGCTGCTGCTATTAAAGAATAAACGCGAGGAAAAGCCACCACCACCACCGCCGCTGCTTCTGCTGCTGGCGAGGCGAACAACTAATGATCATGCCCTAGCTCTGCCGCTGCCTGGTTTCTCTAGGTAAAGAACATTGTTCACGTCCGTGCATTTGCAGGATGAGTGTAAACATTACGTTACGCGAGGTGAAAATGAAAAATTGCCGCGTGCAAACATGCAAACTTTCATCAGCTTTAACACTTACTTCTTCATACGGCGAGGCGCACCGTGGCGCGTCATTAAATTCAGATTCAACAGAGGCAGAAGCAGACGCAAACGGTATTAAAGTAAAGACTGGCGGCGGTTGGGCTGCTTTTACGTCAGATGAAATTATTCCATTTAAGTTCAGCTCGCAAGCGCAAGAGCAAGGATTCAAAGTGGCTATAAGTCGGACAATTGCTGGCATTTCCAAGCGTTATAAATTTCCAACTTGAGATCTTTCGACGTGAATCTATATGCAAACTCGAAAATCCATTATTACCGGACTACTTCTACGTTCGCGTTCGGTTCGTTGGCTGCAGTTGCCTAGGGTTTAATTATTACCGAAAAAGAAACAGTCCGACTCAACTTTGCCGATTAATAGTGGTTATTGTTGCGGGTTAACCGATGGTAATTCGCGCTATTTGTAACACGATAACTCTGAAACTAAGGACGCTGAGACGGAGATCGATTCACGACGCTATTGGGAGACAATCGCAGCGCAGGATATCGCTACATACACTTTTCGATTATTGTTCGTCTAATGCATAATGGCCGCTGAATGTCGCGCACGCGAAATTAATTTCCGAACTTTCAGAGCGACGTCGCCTGCCGCGGTATGGCACTAGACTCACTCGCTAGTCTGCCTGCAATGAGGAAATTTAGTTCAAGCAATGAAATTATAATTGTTTTCTAACTATTCTCCAAGCGACTGTTCGCCTGGATATTACATTAGTCCTTTGTACGTTGGTTTTGCTTTTCCCGGAAAGACCGACAGTCGGCTTATGCAACTATCTCAACATTCTTTTACTAAAAAACAGAAATAACAATGAAAATAAGCAAGAAAAATCTAAACACTAATGAATACATACCCCTGCATGCCTGCCTGGCATCTTGTAAGACAGTTGTAGATATAATACTCATAATAATAACTGTAGCCGTAATGCTCTGTGAAAACATTCGCCGCCTTGGTTAAGATGCTGATGACTTTTTCATGCGTCTGTCCCATTGCTGCCTCCCGGTTATGATTGTGTTTGAATGCTCTGTTCGCGATTATATAGTCGGCAGCAGTGGGTGGCTGCGAAAGCGAATAGACTTCCCGACTCCGCGATGATACAAGAAAGTTGTCGCCTTGATTTACGTCTCACATTTCGCGTTCGCGTTCGCGTTCCCGTTCGTGTTGCTTCCATTAAATGCCAACATTCGTTACGATACGATGCGAATTTCCCCACAGAAACAAACTTCATCCGCCCTTGCTTACTTGCTTGCTTGTTGTTCAATATAAACAAATACTAACAATACAATAAGTATAAGTATAAGTAGTCATCTGGTTCCTTCCCTACTTCCTTCCTTTCTTCCTTCGACATAAACATTTTGATTTATGCATTATATTTATATCCTAATGTCGTCTCTTTACGTCTTTGTGTCTGCGAATAACCATTATGCCATTTAATATTTGCCAATATTTTCTTATTTTTTCGCGAAATCTTTCTTTTGTTTTACGGTGACTTGCGCCTTGCCTTGTTCGCACGTAATGCAAAAATGTTTCGCCTCATATTTATAAATATTTATTCGGGGCAACAACGTCGCGTCGCGTCGCGACTTAAAGTTATTACGTGACGCCTTTTGCACAAAGAGCATCGCGCGCGCCGGTACGAACGACGAACCGCACCCGAATTACGCCCCGGCGGTGGTGCTGGTGGCTTTTTTCCACGCTGCACGGCTGTTGGTTTTAGCGCAAATGTAAAATTGCGAAGAGTTATCGCCGCAATATTAGTCTCCGCCAACGGTTCGTGTCTTATTTCTTTCGGCAGCCCGTCGCGCTTTGTTCCACTCCACTCCACTCCTGCCCCCCGACCGCTCCTTGCGCAGTTTAATTTTGCATACAACTTGTGTGCGCGGCGCGTATTTTTCCTTCTACGGTGGCACCGTTGTCGCGTTATTTGTTCTCATTCTTAAGCACCAGCAAAACAAATACAACTACGAGTAGGTAAAACATTCTCGGTCTCAGCATTTCTCTAATCTGGTGCACAAGACGCCGCGATGCGATGCGGTAGCTGGTGAGGGCGCTTCCAGTGTTTATTTAATTTAAGATTTCCTAGAGATGCGCTTGCGCTGTGCAAATGTACAATAAGACGCAAAAGCAAGGTTGAGATATGCATGCGTTGTGCATTATTAACGAGATGCCCTTGATGTGGTTTACGCGGCTTTCCAAAGCGTCCCCTTGGCCCAACCGAAGCGTATGTTGTACCACTGGCACCGCATTCGTATGTCTGGCGTTGCTCCATCGAATAATTGAATGGATTACCCAGGTTTATGCACTTACCATAAATTTCAAGCGAAAAATTCCAAGCAAACGCGAACGCAGTAGCAGCGGTGTCGAATAACAATAAGACCATAAACGCGCAATCTCGTGCCACCGCAAGATATCATATGGTTTGCTGGTACATAAAAGTATGATGACTGATTGCCAAGTGCGTCGCAGCTGACATAATGTCAGTGATATCATACCGTTCGTTGGTGTTATGCATCCAACCAAAGTTGTCACAATGCAGACCAAGATTTATCGCTACACTGTTGGTTGGTTAGTTGGTTGTTGCAAGTTTTCGCAACTCAATTACAGCAGGCGCAAAACATACTAGAATTGTCATGTTGTCTCTGTGAGTTGCACTTACCAACGACACTGAGCGTCATCAGGATACCGATGGGTGGCGTGGTGCCCACTTGGCATTCGTAGACGCCGCTATCACGTCTCTGTGGGTATCTGATTTGCAATGTCCACTCTTCAGTCATCGGGTTGTGGATGCTCGTGAAACGTTGGTCGGACGTGTACGTATGCCGGCCAACAGTAAGCAGATGCAGGTCGCGATGACGGATCCACGTGACCTAAAAGCATACAAAAAGGGCAAAAAGCGTTAAAACCATCGTTCATTCAAACTCGTTTACAATTAATACGCAAGCTCAAGATATAAAAAGACTGGGGTCCTGAATACAAGAAGCAAGAAACTGCGCTGACCCTTTTGCATCAACATACACATAGTGGTCGTGTCAGTTGATGATGATGATGACGCCGGCAGTGCTGGTGATGGTGGTGGCGGTGACAGAGAGCAGTCGAACTCCCAGGCGTATGCATAATTTATCATCAGAGAAACAAGCCCAAGCGCAAGGCAGCGCCCGACTGTTGCTGGCTTGTTGTCAGGCCCGTTTGCAATCGGTGCAAACGAGAAAACATGCATCTGGTGCTTTCGATCCCGTATCCTGGGATATTACGCCGAGGAAGCGTGTAAACATTATCGCTGGGCATTTGTCAGCACCGAAAAGCTTCCCAGCTCGCAAGCGCAAGCGCGATATTCATTTCCTCATCATAATATTTCAATTTCTTCAAGAGACAGCCAGGCAACCAACCACCCCCAGCTTGAAGTTTGATGCAAGTCTCCTCGAAGCAGCGGGCATAAATTGTAAAAATAGAAACATCAAGTACCCCGAGCACTGTTGCAAATCTTCCTTGATGTCAACCGAGCTTTCAAGCTTTTCGGGATAAAAAAAATCCTTGGTAAAATCGGTAAAACGCCCATTAAAATGGAGCCTGAAATTGCCGAAAAAGTGCTCGGACACCGAAAAGGCGGAGTTCGTTTATGGCAGGCAGAGAACAGTGAACGCGAAACGGAATTGTTCGATCATCATCATCATCATCCGTTGTTAGTAGTTATATAATGTTTTAAGTTACGTCAACTGTGAACTTGCTTCCATTCAAAGCCAAATGAAAAGTCATTGCTATTGATAAACTGGGCACGCAGCACAGCAGCGTTCAACGACGACAGTAATTTTCTTACTTGCAAAGCAAGTAAATTGCAGTTTGTTGGATTCGGCCAATATAATTGACGCGAGAGCACAGGCCCGCAACTCCTGCAGAAATAGCAAATCAAACACGGTTTCGTTTTGTCCTGCTTTGTTGCCTTGCGTGACGAAGTGTTTCAATTAAGCGTGAGAGTACATTGAACATATTCATATTCATCCCGCCATTTAATTATAAACTTTAACATGAACATGTTTATATTTATTTGGCGTTAATTAACTTGGATTTACTTGGAAAATGTCGCATGAAATTAAACAAAAACCGAACTGAAATAATTTCAAGGGAAATTACTGAAAAACTAATTCAACGTTGGTGACTTGCTGCTGTTATGAATAGTATGCAAATTAATTAGCAACAGTCAGTTATGAACTCTTCATTAAGTCGCCGCAATATTATGATGTTGTTTCATTTAATTTCCAACTATTAGAGAGGCGATGCTGCTGCTGCTGATGCTGATTATTGGCGCGCTCTGGCTTCAACAATGCGTTTGCGCTTCTAAGTGCCGCACGGGCAAGTTCGGGCGTGTTGCTCTGCAAGTGCCAGTACGTGGGAGGCACTTTACTAATCTTTGCTGTATACAGGGAGCAAGTCATCCCGCTGGATGCAAGCATACGCTGCACACTTAACGAGCAAATCGTCTGCTGGAAGTTCGCTGCCGCTGCAGTGCAATGCAATGTAATGCAAAGCAAAGGACAATTCCATCCTGCAGGATTCTCAGGCTTTCTGTCCTCTTGAATCGTCCTTGCCGAGTAGGACGAAGAGTACAAAGCATAGCAGTATCTCAAGAGCTTTCAGCTCCAAATGCATATGCACATGTTCATGTCCATAGAAAACTTCCGAATGCGTGACATGACATGCCATGCTCGCTCTCATGTGTCCGATGAAATATTGAAAGACAAAAATAAAAATGACGCCTGTAGCGCTGTGCCTGTGAAATATTCAATTTGAGCTGCCAGCTAGGCATCGCAAAGTTGCCCTTCCTTTCCTTTCCTTTCCTGTCCTCTGCCTGCCACTTGAACATGAAAACTTGGCAGTGCAGCTGTGGGCTCCAAAAATTCTCTTCTCGACTTACCGCAATCCTCAACAAAGTCTGAAGATCCTCCAGAAGGATGAAGAATGGCAAGGAGTAGTTGCTCCTTAATGTCAATACCAAATTGCCGCTTTGATTACAACGCCCTGTAACTGTCGAGGAGGCAGCAGAAGCAAGAGCAAAAGGAGCGCAATGAATGGCAAAGCGGAGACTCTTGCTAAAGTAGTGGCTCGATTCTTTAAAGTTCCTTAATAAAATTTCGACTTTAAATGAAATTGGAAGCGCGCGCATTGAACGCAAATTTAGAGCCCTCAAGTACTTTGCATGCTGGTTGCCTGCCAGCGGTCGAGTTAAGTTGTACAACATGCTCCAGTCCTTCCTCAGCTTCGCTTTCAGCAGTTAAGATTGCGATTGTGCAATAGCGTTTTGTAGTTTCATTATTAACTTAATTAAAAACTTGCTTCCTCTATCGAATTATATTGTCTAACGAGCTAAAATGAGACCGTATGAGATGAGACCTCGGTCGCTTTGCTAATGGGACCTTGTGGAACGATGTGATATGACAATAATTTCCTGACTTACCGTGCGGTTGCCCACGTTCCGGATTTTGCAGTTCAAATACGACGTCTTGCCCACCAAAGCCGTGACGTTCTTCGACGAGGATTTATCGAAATATGGGCCTCGATTTATTATGAGCGGTTCCAATTCGGCCCCTTCGGCCTCCAGCGTGCTGCTGCTGCCGCCCGCATTTGCCTCGTGCTGCTGCCCTTTGTAGCCGCTGCCCGTAGTGCTCCATCCTGCAATTACAACAAAGCCGGATTACCATTCGACAGTCAACGGATTGCCGGCCCTTGGCAGCCAGCATACATAGCATGGGAGAAAGAAAAACAATTTCATTTATTAATATCATCAGCCAGCCAACGTATTATATGGTGAATGTGGGAGATTAGCCCAACGCATACATTGACCAAAAGCGTGAAATAAGAGTCTTACACGCGCAGAGACACAAAGCCCAATATCCAGATGTCCAACCAAACGTACAAGTGTAATGCGAGAATTTGTTTACCTGTACGTGCCTTGAAATGAAATAGCGAATACTGCTAAGCCCCAAAACCAATTTCAATACGTATAGATTTGACCTCCAATCTAATTCCCACTAGACACTTATTCTAATGACTTAACAAGCAAGCAAGCTTTTAGTTTACATAACAGAAGAAACATGCATGAAAATAAAAATGAATAATAAATGAAATGAAACAAGCATCATGCAAGAGAGATTTGACTATAGAACATTCTAGAAGCAAAAATGAATTATCGCCCAATCCACACATAATCGTCTTAAGGTATGGAATTATACGTTGTCCACGGAATCCGATTAGAAATACATTAGGATTCAGGTAATTAGACCCTAAAGTCGTTATTAATTAGCATAAAATATATTAAGGACCAAGAGTGGCGTGCATGCCCAGAGGTTATGAGTAAAATAGAAATAAAAGACAAACTTATCCGAAATTTTAGTCGATCGTCGTCCCCAAGTCATAGTAATCCAATTCCAATGCACTAATTACACTTATTCCAACAATTACACTTATTTTAATTACTGCAATACTGATTGTAAAAAAGCACAGTCACTAATGACGCCAACTAAGCTAATATGGCGAGGAGGAAGCGTCGAAGAGGGCGCTAATAAGCAATGACGTGGAAGATAAAAAATAAGTTGGTAATAATACAGAATTGCCACTACAAAACTATGAATAACAACGCCACCATTCACTTGTGCAATAGCCATAAACATATGTAATTCTAAACTTTCAAACCTGCAGTTTCAGCAGAATTATTTTGAGTACAAAACAATATCATATGATGCTGGCTTGCCAGCGAATAAAGTGCTTGTTTGCAGAGTGAAATACTAAATACGAGGTATAATAAGTGCACGTATACATATTGCTGTAGTAATCATCATAGTTTTCTAGCTTCCAGCTTCAGGGCATCCAAGTGGAAATGGGAATAGTTTGTTGTTAAGTCGCGCAGAAGAAAGTTTGTGGACCGAGGTGGCCTGGAAGAAATCGTCGTTTATTTCAATTCGTGCGTGTGCTGGCGCCGAACATGGGTGGCAATATCAGTTGATGGTATGAGCCATCAGGAATGATGATAGAGGAGCAGTGCATAACCAACCGGCATGGGCATTCAGTCAGATTGGGACACAAAAGCGGCGAGAAAATGTCGTCGCGGTGTAATACGACACGGGCGAGTCGATCGATCAATCTCCATTTGGAGCAGGTTTTCGATAAAGATACATGAAACAATATGTACGCGTCAGAACGAATGCGTTGCGGCTGATAAACGAGCTGGCGCGATGGAGACGGGATGGCAATCATGTGGAAGTGCACAAAGTGCACGCAGACAATGGGCCATACGGATGGATGGATTATTGCCGTAATGAAAACGCCGCGCAAAAGTGCTCGGCGCGAGCTCAGCATAAAGGGCTCTAGGACTAGTGTGAGTTGAGTTGCAATTTGCATTCGCCTGTAATTACACCAAATGATTACCATATGTTTAATTCCAGCTGGCGCGATGCGGCGCTACGTGGTGTGATCTAATTCAAGCACAAACTGAAACTGATGGCAAAGTTGCCGGCGAG
>NBZA01001462.1:3405-18429 GCA_003054995.1 Aleochara bilineata
ATATTGTTCAAACACTGCAATCAGACCGCGAGCGACGATTCACCAGCTTCCTTCGTGCGCTGTTCGCTTCCGGGCTGGCTGAGTCACTGCAAGGTGCCATACTAATAGATAAATGATCAATTCGCAATGATCTAATCTTATCACTTCCGCAGGTACAAAAACTTTCACATTGTTCGCACCAACCGACAAAGCGTTCTCTGGGCTTACCAGCGAAGAGTTAACGCGGACGGTGAGCGACCGGGTGCTGGCACGTGAATTGGTCATGAAACACCTGACGCCGGGGACGCTCTACACGAACGGCATGCGCTACTATCAGATCCGCGATAGTCTCGAGCCCAATAGACAAATTACAATTAGTAAAAGTTCTGGTAAGTTTCATTCTCTCCACTGTGAGAACAATCAAAGTGAAAGGCAATGAAGACCCAATATCCCAGCGCGTCCATTGTCAATCTCTAATT
Organism: Aleochara bilineata; assembly: GCA_003054995.1. NCBI lineage: Eukaryota > Metazoa > Arthropoda > Insecta > Coleoptera > Staphylinidae > Aleochara > Aleochara bilineata. The sequence goes on from NBZA01001462.1 coordinate 3,864, forward strand.
ACCCGCCGACAGAGAGCAAGAATACACACTTGCACTTTCATCATCCTCTCAAGTTCTGCGTATTGAGACTGAGAAAAAGCGCAATCATCAATCGTGGAATTCCATACGGTGGAAAAGTGAAATTCAAAGATGATGCTCGCTCGCCGCATGCTTGATAAACAAACAATCACATTACTCATTCATTCTGTTGTAAATGTGCACGTTCTTCAAAAGTTTTCTAATCGGATTTTTCTCACATTTGTTGCAGGTCGCGTTAAAGTCAACAACAGTTCGATAATTACGCAGAACATTCCAGCAACGAATGGTGTCATACACGCATTAGATAATCTCTTGTGATTTTCTTCCAGTTCTTCATTCAGTTCGTCAAATTTCAGCCCTCATTTATGATAATTGCGGGTCAGTGTCAAACTGTTTACATATTGCCAGTTGATATTTAAAATTTTTGTTATCCGGCTCGATCAATTATTTACAATTAGTATTAACATTATTTAATGCGTAAGCTGTATATATATACCTTTAATATTATTATAAAATACAAATATGAGTACGTTTTATTTCTTGTAAGAAACAATATTACAATTTTATTGCTGATATGTATACTTCCTCCACTAAACTAGCGTTTAGTTCCGATATAAGTATACACATTTCACGAAATAAATACCAAACATTTCGCAGAGTTTTCAACATAAGTATCCTTGCCAATCTTTCAATTTCTTTATTTACATTAACTCGGCACTCTACAGCAATTACTTGGGTCCTAACATGTTTTCCGGGCGCACCCATTCTTTGAATTGTTCCTCGGTAAGATGGCCTAACTTAAGTGCAGCTTCCTTGAGAGTAGTACCTTCTTTGTGCGCAGTCTTGGCGATTTGTGCAGCCTTGTCGTAACCGATATGTGGGTTGAGTGCAGTTACAAGCATAAGACTCTCATTGAGAATCTTCTCGATCTTCTCCTCGTTTGCCTTGATCCCTTCGACGCAGTGCTCCGTGAAAGCATTACAACAGTCGCCAATAAGTCGAATAGAACGCAACACGTTAGCAACCATCATGGGTTTGAACACATTCAACTCAAAATGACCATTTGAGCCGCCTATCGTGCAGGCAACGTGGTTACCCATCACCTGTGCCGCGACCATGGTCATAGCCTCGCATTGTGTAGGGTTTACTTTACCAGGCATGATCGAACTTCCCGGTTCGTTTTCAGGCAACATGAGCTCACCCAACCCGCAACGCGGACCCGATCCCAACAAACGAATATCATTCGCAATCTTCATCAACGAACAGGCAATTGTGTTGAGCGCTCCAGATACTTCAACAATAGCGTCGTGGCACGCCAGCGCCTCGAATTTGTTCTCAGCTGTTATGAAAGGTAGGCCGGTTAACTCTGCGATTTTGCAAGCGCACTTCTCCGCAAAGCCTATTCGGGTATTCAAACCTGTACCTACCGCAGTGCCTCCCAGAGCCAAACGGTACAAACGCGGCAGTGTGGTTTCAACCCTCTCAATTGCAAACTCCATTTGCTTAGCATATCCGCTAAACTCCTGCCCTAAAGTCAATGGCACTGCATCCATCAAGTGCGTGCGACCAATTTTTATAATATCTTTAAACTCATCGGACTTGCATTCCAAACCCTTCTTCAGACGCTTGAGACCTGGCAATAGTGTGCAGTGAATCTCGACGGCAGTTGCAATGTGCATTGCAGTAGGGAAGGTGTCATTACTGCTCTGGGACTTGTTTACGTGGTCATTGGGATGAACGGGCTTCTTTGACCCCATCTCGCCTCCCATCAGTTGTATGGCGCGGTTTGCTATCACCTCGTTTGTGTTCATATTTGACTGGGTACCAGAGCCAGTCTGCCATATGACAAGGGGAAAATGATCACGGTAGAGTTTTCCGCTGATCACTTCGTCTGCGGCTTTTACTATGTTTTTCGCGACTTCTTCGTCAAGGCCAAACTCTATATTAACCAATGCTGCAGCTTTTTTCAAGGTACCCATAGCGATGATCACAGGAAACTTGAAATTATAATCGCTGAATTAACATTCTTGACTGATTACTAACGTATTGAATACAAAATACCGCTAATAACACAACAAAGCAAATAATCACGAGTGATGTAATCCAAGCGTAGCACAAATCATTAACGAGTAAGATACATACCGGCATTCTCTCAAATTCTCCACCGATAGGAAAGTTAATGGTCGAGCGAACAGTCTGTGCACCATAATACTTATCATCAGGGACTTCTAAAGTTCCCATAGTGTCAGACTCTTTCCTGAATTTCGTCTGAAACAAAGAGACAAGCCTAATGTAAAATAATAAACATCGAGGAAACTTTCTATTGAGTATTCACAGGAGCTATTTCTGGACCTTCAGCCGATGTTAATATAACTTCTTCAGAATTACAGATACACTCTTTAGAATTCCCTGTCATATGCACAGGAACATCGTTGCTGGACGCCTGGACCTGTTCATCCTTTAATTTGATTAACTGACATTCCACTCTTTCTGCTTTAGTGCTAATCCTTTTGCATTCGGTTTCAGCATCATTGGTATCAATGGAGAACAATGTCTTGAGCTTTGAGCAAAGTTCTGAGCAAAGTACATTTGCATTGTTACAATGCCATTCCCGATTGCCGGTCTGGGACGGTTCATCCTCAAACTGTCGTAACCGACATTCCACACCTTTGCTCTTACAGCCATTGTTATGATTTTTAGGTTTTGATTTCGTTCCAACACGCTTAGTAGCCATTGATAATACGTCACTAGTTGAACAATCATTATTCCTATCCTGAGTGAGTTCATTTTGAATCTTGCATATACTACATTCTACCCCTTGCGTCTTAGCGCGAACCACTTTGCATTTCGGGGTCTCTTTCGGAGAGTTTTCACGCAGAATCTTCAATATCTGCTCATAGTACATGCAGTACTCACAGTAATTGGTGGATTTATTTACCATCGCCATTCTACCAATAGGTATTTATCTTATACATAACCAGTTAGGGAAAATACACAGAAATTTTTGCATTCTTATTACCTGACATATTGACACTTGTTTTGTCAAGTGCATAAACCAATTAATTTACGTCTTTCTTATAAACAGTATTGTAATAATTATTATTATGTGATGACATAACACTTACCATGTCGGTGAAAATTGCGGCTTTCTGGTATCTTAGCACTCCTCGCAAAGCAGCTCCAACTGGTTTGGAGGCAAACCGATGAACAAATGCCATTTTATCTGCTCGCTAGTGACCTGTATGACCTTAAATGAAATAATACGTGTTAATAGTCCCTTCCAGCGCTTCTACAACACTCACCAACTAGAAATCCACTTCTCCGCTGCTGCTGCAAGCAAGCTATTCTAATGAAATTTCCCACACTGACATTTAGGTTGGGTAAACTGGTCCAAATCAGATTTTGACAGTAGCCGGCTTTTTACCACTGATAAGATTATACAACAATTTGGTTCCAAGCGACATCTATACAAGAAAACAATATTAATAAAGTCACAAATTGGAGAGGTCGCTAATCCAATCCTTGTTGCATCAAATATTTATATTTATACTAGAATCCTTTGGGTATGTTTTGCATTGACTAGTCAATTCACAATACGAACTCAATTTTGTGAAACCGACTTATCCGCACTCCTCGGGCTAAATGCTGCAGGAGCATACTATCCTTGTTCTCTAGTTAGAGCGCACTACATACTTGTCCATATCCGTTTTTGAGGTTGTAATGAATCTTGCCGATTGCGTGGAAGGTGCGTCTGAAGGTGAGGATTGTCTTCTGCTGTCAATCAACAACTCTTATATCCTATGCGGAGGCGGCCAAATTTAAATGAAAACTGACGTATGTACGGCGCGCTATCTATGCAATGTCAAGAGTGACACGAATAGTATGCTATTGCTGCACTTAGGTTATGAGTTTATGGCTCCACCCATGGATTAGATTTTGACGCTAGTTTCGATGGTCAGGTAATCTTTTAGATATACACTGTATGACATATACAGAGAAAATAAACACGTCCACAAAGTTAAAATAATAATTAATTATTTAGTATTATGTTGTGATATCTATTAAGAAAAATGCACGAGAATGAGGTTCTTAAGCGTTTGGAAGAAGACGGTATGTATAATTGTTTCTTTGAAAATACAATAAACTATATTTATTTGTTTTTAGAGTTTTACAAGAGTTTTTTGGTTAAAAGTGCAAAAAGCAGCCTTAGACATTCATTATCTATTAGCGAACAAGTGCGGAAACTTGGGGAAGGCATTGAACTTCTCACAAAAGAACTTCAGAACCAAGTTCTTGAGAAACATAATGACCTCTTACAACAGGCAAACCATGCTACAAAATTGGAAAACATTCTCAATATAATGAACAGTCATGTTGAAAATCTATTTGCCAATGCGGAACGCCTTAAGTTGCAGATCACTGCCCCTTATAACACTCTAGATAATCATACGAAGGTGCTTTCAAGATTGCATTTAGCTAGTCATATTCTACGACAAGTAACACGGATTCAGCAGTTAAGCAAACGACTGAACCTCACCAATGACCCAGTGCAAAAAGCAACGGTTCTACAGGAACTGGAACAATTGGCAAGTGATCCCGAATTAATTGATGTTGAAGTGGTCACGTCCGAGTTAAGAAACATTCGTGCGCAACAACAAAAGGTTGTGAAACTCGCCAATGGATCGCTAACTCAAGGGATTATCAATGAAAATCTCACACAAACAACAACCGCATTGCAAATATTCATAAATTTAGGAACGATCAGCAGTACAGCCCAAAATAATGTAGATATTGCATTGGCTGAATGCAGAGAGAGTTTGAAAACTACGTTCGACGCTAGAGTAAACATTGACGCAACGGGGAGTAAGAAGCAAGGACCTGGACGAGCAAACTTAACATCATCTCAAGGCTTTCGGACGCGAGTTTGGAGTGATTTAGAAAAAGTTTTCAACGATGAAATGTATCAACAATGCAAGCAGATAAAGTTTTTGCAGTATGCATTGACAAACATTAACAGGGATTTTGACGAATTGGCATTGAAATTCTGGAATTCTCTTGGGGAAATAATCACTGAAGAAGTAACGAATGCTGGGTCATCCGTACAGCAAATGCTTGAAGAAGATTATCCCAAGTTGCTGAAGTGTTATTGCGATATGATCAAGAAACTGCGATTCGATAAATACAAATTCAATAGGAATATTCTGGAAAAGTGTGAGAACGCGTATTTAACAAACTCATGGTCACGTCTGTTGGAACCCACACAGTGCATGTTCCAGCAGGAAAGCAATGCGCCAACTCATGATCAAATTGACGCACTAATTCGAAGCATTTCCAATGAATTAAGTCTCGCTTTGGTGGAGGAACAACTAACGGAGAAAATAGCTAAGAATGTAACCAAGTGTATCAAGTTGTACGCTGTTAAAACTGAGCAGTTACTGGCTACTGGTCCTGACGCTTCGCAGGTGATTGGTAAGTACATATTGAAAGTTCTCTGACGCACAGGATTATATACAGTTGTCTTCTTTTTACAGCAGGTGCTCCGAATACAGGACAACAACTCAACGTACAACTTGCTAATGCAATGTACTATCTACAGGTGCAAATTACACGAATGCTTGCCAACATGAAAGAGACCCTTACACCCAAGTGCATTTCGCAAATAACAGAAAGCCTCCAAACACTCGATGTATTGACCTCCGCCATCTTGCAACCTCTTGTATTAAGCATAAACGAAACGATTGAGACCATTCTGGTGACGATTCACATTGAAAACGATTGGACCAAATTGCAAGCCACGACCCGCACGCAATTACCTTGCAGTCCTTACATGCGCGAGTTGGTGCAGTTTATTGGTAGAATATATCCGACTTACTTGTCGCATTTTGAACACAAGGAGATCCTGGCTCAGAAGTGCTCGGAGATTACGCTTAGGTGTATTGAACTAATGGTGCGCCATACATCCATCTTGCGTCCAATATCTAAAGGGGGTAGACTGCGATTGCAGGCAGATTATAGCTATCTTGAGCAGAGTTTGAAGATTTTATGTCCATTCTTGACCGACCTGGGACGTCCCTACAGGGTATTTAAATCGATGGCAACGCTTGTAACACAAACACCGGAAGAAATCGTCGAGAGTCAAAGTTCCGGAAGCTCTGTTCCGCACAGCACTGTCTTGTTTCTGCTTTTTTCCTTCGGAAGCACAGACCTGGCCAGTCCACATCAGAATACTAGTTGGACGATTAAAAAGCTATCCATGTGGTTGGATGAACATCCTGACGAATCAGACAGGTTGGATTTGATTACAGGAGCTTTACAACGATATGAAGCTTTTATATTACAAAAGAAACAGACAAACTTTGATCCGGTTTATCCAATCATGTCGCAGTTTTTAAAGACTGCTGTTGAAAATAAAGTATAAAAATAATAGATAGTTATTTAGTTCGCCGTAGGGCACATTAATACATATATTTGATTTAAATGCTGCATTAAATTGTCCCTCGAGTGACACAACAATACAGAAGTCGAGTTATTTAAATAAACTGCATTGCTTTTAAATACATATCAAAATAAAATAGCAATAATAAATATATACAAAATAGCTTTACGCACTGAAAGATTGATGATGTATATGAGTTGAATGTAAATTCGTAGGTATACATATTATACGTAGGTCTAATGAATAAGCAGTGAAACGAACGAATACCATGTTCGTTTCGACCCTCATGCTCTGGCCATTGCTATCTAACGTTTTACATCTGCGCAGGCGCAGATTGGTCGTCCTGAATATGTACAGATGCAGAGAAATTGTTTAAACCTAGAATCACATCTAAGACATTCTAACCTAGCCTAGCCTATAGAAAAATTAGTCCATTCATGTTTATCACTTTCCCTGTCGTCCGTATCAATAATTTAAAATGTGATGCGCCTTAAGCTTAAACGAGTCCGTCGAGCGTGCCTTCGGCGTCGGTATCGGAGCGATTCAGTCTTGAGACGGAGACGCTGGTCTGCGCCATGGGGATGTCACCGGCGTGCATCTCAACGTAGGTCTGCTTGGGCGGCAGATGCAGACGCAGTGTCAACCAGAAACGCTCAGCTTGCTCTGCGCCCGGCCAGCGAACATGCACCACCTGCCTAAGAAGCGAATGGAACGTTTCTCCTTGATCATTCTTTGTCTCGCCAGTGGTGCTCTTAGGTGCCTCCGCCAACATCACGCAAGTGAACTGTGCATGTAGACTGTTAAGTTGCTTGAGGGCCTCGTATAGTGTCATGACGTCCCATTGTCCTTGCACTGCTTCCGGTGACAAGATGGCCACCAACCGGCGGCATTTCTTCGACGCATCCAAAAGTTGAGAAGCCCCTACAAACGAACAAACCATAAATTAAATTCAAACCCTTGCCATCGTTTTATATAAACTTACATAGATTAACATTGGTTGGGAGTTGTTTCGTGGTGCATATGTAATTGAACTTATTCTCCAAGGTTGGCAGCAGCGTTTCCAAAGCAAAGGTGGCATCAGGCGAAGCATATGCGATCAAAACATCAGTGGTTTTCCCATCCTCGCGCTCTAGACTGCCGAAACGATCCTTGAACTTCACGCGCAGCAACAGCCCAAATCGGCGGTTAAGAATGAAGAGTGTTAGGCCTGCCAAGAGGATCCCCACTGATACAAATAGCAGCTGCTTCCATGGCACTGGGTTTGGTGTGAGGAACTCGACTGTTTCCCGCTTACGCACGTGCACAATTTCATTAATATCTTTTCCAGGTTTTTTGATCGTGCAGATGTACGTGCCGAAATCGTCGGTGTTGACCTCATCAATGGTCAAATAGGCTCCTGAGGTCTGATTCTCTTCCCTGGAAAAAAGCCAGTCACATGTAATTTTCAACAGTAATGACATCGACATAGACAGAGGCATCGGCGCCGACAATACGAAGAACTCATTAATGACTAAACGGGCGAAGGAATGAAGCAACTATGTGTGTCGGGTGTACGACACAACGACAAACGGATGGCTAAAATTCTACAATTCAACGCGTCGCATGAGTAACTGCGCTATTATTACTGGAATATGATTCATGCGGCGAAGAAAGAAACAAAGGTAAGCAATAGCTACCGGCAGCAGCGACAATTTAGCTCGTTTGATTTACTTATTATTACATTCGTGCCCAATTATGTTTTATTAGTTGAAATGCACCCAAGCGCGCGCATCATTTATTCATACTTGAACTATTTCTGAAGTGTTTCCAACGAAAGCAGCTGTGCGCACTGACGCTGAAATTCGGTGGAAACATACTTTACGACTTACTGTACTTGCTTGCTAGCAGTAAAGAAAGGAACGAGGAACGACAGATAAAGCAAGCACGTTGCTCTACGTTTTTTCCACGAAAATCGCTGATTTTAGTTTGTTTACGGCCCCCGACCCGGTTGGTTCATCCGATTGGGTTCGGCTAAGCAGCAACACAACGTTTAGATGAATACACGCTAATTGCGTAATTTGGCTAATGGAGCAATTTCAATATCGAACGCCAGAATTCCCCGAACTGCACTTTCCTATCATCATTACTTATTTACTTGTGATAACAAGCGTGTTTACATCGACCGGGCACAAAAAGAAACCTTAATAGTTTTGCGGTTTTTCGCTATAAATCAAACCGCTAACAATCCCAATTGCAATCACAATCGTCAATAGAGAACAGCGCGACATTTCCGCTTACGATACCTACATAATGATAAAACAATACAGACAATGTCTGTTGTGTGTCGAGCACGTAGCGCCCAGAACGAAGAAACCATACGCCAAGAAACAAAATAAAATGAAACAATGCGTCTAAAGAGCGATGCGAAGCACGGCAGAGCAAAGCAAGGCAGGGTTTATGGGTTTTCCGCGTAGCCGCCGTTCGGACTTGCATTTTCCCAGAGTGTTATGCGCGTTAATAAGTACCAAGCACACACTGACGTGCGCAAATTTCTTCTTCGGCATTTTGCTGCGTAAACGTTTACTTTACCTGGAAATCTTCTCCAAGTTGAACCGCTTGTTCTCGCGCACAATGGTCCCGTTTGAGAGGATTTTCGCCCAGTATGCGTCGTTGTAGGCGTCGGGAAGCCGATCAAGTGTTCCTGTAATAAAAATAGAATTAATTAACTAACACCGAACCGAGCCTGAAGCCTCTGTTCAAGGCGCTTATGCAGAAGAAGATGAGCGTGAATAATGCATATAATACCATAACGGAATGAATTTACTGAAGCGTACACCAATAAAAAATTCATTAGGAGCGCTGCAGTGCGTAATGATGCTTGTTAAAAGTATTTTTTTCCACTTGACTTCTTCATAATTTCATGAAAGCAACGCGAAGGAAATGAAGTGCTTTTTGCTTGCAGGTGAAGAGGCACATTATGCTTGGAATATAATGTAAAACATTACAGTCATCGTTCAAATGAGAATTTTTACATTAAACCAAAGCTAAACAAATGACAATTTCCTCTGTGATTTCCAAGAGAAACCTCGCAAGTAGTGATACATACATTCAAAGTAATCTTTCATATGCCAAAGCATATTTTCTAATCTCAGGGACGAATTTCCCAGAGCAATCATTTCGTTATTTCTTGTTGTTTTAGGTCATGTCTCTCATATTCATGGAAACCCAATATGTCAAAAGAAAATGAAATAAATTGGCTATCACACGGTAGAGAGCGCCATTTTGATGAAGTAGGTCGCGACTAACTTTGATAATATTGATATTACATATTTTCATGTATATTTTATCAAGTTGTAAACGTTTTCAAGCGTTTATTAATTAAAATGCGCGACCTGGCCAAGAGTGAGTTTGAACTTACCAACAAAAGCCTCGCAGTAAAGTCGCAGACTGTGTCCGATGGTCACCTCCTGGTCCTTTGACACATACGTCAGCTGCGGTTGATCAGGGGCTTTATCTGCAAGGAAGAAAAAAACTAAGTTAATTGAATTTGAGGACAAAAGAATTCTGCGTATCGTGAATACGCAAAAACTACAATACATCTCATCTCATCGCTGCTCATTTGATTTTCGCACATATAGACACGAGCATACACTTTGCAATCTTCGCAATCTCATCTATCTCATGTCATCGTCAGCTGGATAACTGCTGACTGATTTCTTGGTACGTGAATGATTGGTACAAGCCATCACAAGCACTCACACACGTTCTTACTAAGAATAAGTTGTATGTAATGAATAATTAACTGAGCAATGTCGACGATGACTGTACACATTTGATGAGATTACTAGTAGGAACATAGGTATATAATAATAAGCTGTAGGAAATCATCCACCATGACCTTAAAGAAGAAGAAGACTTAAGTAAAGTCAAGTGAACACAGTGAACAGTTAAGATAGCGCATGAAAATACAAAAATGAAAAGCCATTATGCAACTGACGCGAGGTAATTACGCGTATGATATGCAAATATGTACATCGTGCACTAAACGGTGTCTTTCCCTGCAAACGAGCTCACGAAGAAAGGCACGAACGAATGAATGAATGAAATGAAACCTAAAGATTGCGTCGCCGTCGTGTGCACTTCAAGCCAAGGCAAGACAAGACAAGAAAACAAGAGCCTTTGCCTGTAGGAATAAAGACATGTGCATGTGGACAGACGGATAATAGATGGGTATTATCCTGGCATTGTGAAAATGTCAAATTACACCTTTGATTTGTCCCTTCCTCATGCGTGCACAGTTGTGAATATGTGTATGTGTACGTAAGTGAAAAGGAAGAAATAAATAAGACCTGAGATACGAATCAAATTATTCTGTCTTCGCAATGAATTACACGTCTGCAAGATATTGTAACAGCCGTCGAGCTGTGTTGTCGGTGGAAAAAATATTCATTTTCTATCAATAATTGTCGATGAATATTGTACTACGACATGCGTGCGCTTGTCGATACTGACATGAGAAGTAAGTAAGTAAATTACCTGTAATCAAGCACAAGCACTTGACTTGAATTGAATTGACTGATACATTAATGCAATGCATTCACCATACTACACCTGGATGCAAACGCATATGCAAATGGGAATGCAGAGGAGAGTTAGTTGGCAGCCTACAAAGTAAGTGAACGACCTCGCAACTCAACAGCGAAACACATATAGCTGCAATTGAGTTTTCAATATTCAATTGTCAATTATTGGTTATGCTGCATGCATTCTCCCAGCCAATAACCAATTTTATTTTTTCATTACAACGAATGTCCGCTTCGCAGAATACAGCAAAGAATTGCACACCAATGTTCAATTGAACTTGCTTTGCATTACTTTGCTTTGTTTTAAGCCATGTAACATCTAATCACTTGGAGTTAATGCAGAGTGAAAACGTTTTGTTTCTGATTACAAAATTAACGTGTAGGTTCACAGCACGAAACGCAACGAACCAAGAACCAAGCAGTTGCAGTTGCATTCGCAACCAACTGGTCATTATTATTATGATTATAACTACACATGGACATGGATTCTTGAAAGGAATAAACGCATGAATGAATGAATATTTTATGCAAATGCAAGAACTTGTCGAAAGGGTTTTGTTTCGTTTTGTGTTTATTTTGTTCGCACTCAAATTGGGGCCACCTGCCAGGAGGTAAAAAGTTGAATACACGTAATATGCACGCATTATCATCATTAGTCCTTCGCCACTCGTGTGATTACGGTGATTATAACACTTTTCTCCCATTAGCTGTCAATTTGCATCGCTGTTTCGCATATCAATGAAGCGGCGCAATTAGCGCTCGTCTAATTGGATTCAAAGCCTTGCTTGATTGATGTTTTCTTTAAATCGTCCCCCCTCGTACTGATTTATTTCATTTAAATTCATCGATGTCTTTGATTCAAATGTGCAATTTGCTTTGTGGCTTTTGAGATGAGAGTATCAGATGCTAATCTAATTGGATCATGAATAATTTATTGAATCGGATGCGTGGTCGTGGTGGTCGACTAGCAGAAGCTAATGGCCACCGCTGCGCGCTGCGCTGAGACCGAGCGAATGAGAAGCAATTCACTATAAATTACGTACTTTCCACACGCAAATAATTCATTCATTTGTTCGTTCAAGCTGAGCCGAGAGCGGAAAAACTGCGAAACAATAATTAAACTTGTTCCTTTAGGTGTAAGCTGCGTTTAAGTGATTTTGTATGGTTTCACTTGCAGAGAATAAATTTGATATTGACATCCGCGTGGGAAGAAGTCTTTCTTTCAGAGACGTGTGGCTGGCTTGCAGGCTGAATGAATAGGCGTATGAAAGTGAAAAAGTACATTCCTATATAGTACATATGTACAATATGATAAATGAATGAATCAACAAGTAAAAGCAAGCGCAAGACTATACAGAAGAACAAGTCTTTCGATTGACAAATAACAAATTCATTCATGCATTTCAATTTCGTCGAATCAAGCAACCAAACATATGTTCCTCGTTTGACTGAATATTTCGCAAGTGACCTAAATAAAAAAGCAATCGCAAAAAGGTTTTCTAATCTAATGCCTTAAAAAGCTCCCACGAAATGAGGCTTTGAAGTAATATCTAAGCACAGACACGCGCCCGGTGTAGCGAATTTGCATAAAAACGAAAACTCACCGTATACTTTGAGCGTGATTGAGTGCTCGTGCCAGTGGGAATCGTTCCGGACGATGCAGGTGTAATTGCCGGCGTCCTCGGGAGTGACACGCTGAGTGTAAATCGTCTGGTTGGCGCTCTCCGGGAACAGGATCAATCCCGAAGAGGACGAATGCCATGGGTATGGCGTTCCATCTTTAAACCTGAAACAAACAAACACACAGGCCAATGAGAAAAAACTGAAGGAAAAAACAATGAAAAAGTTGCAGAAGAAAAGTTTTGCATCTGGAACCAGTGCAGCAGTGGCAGGCGCAAGCTCAACGTTAGCCGGCGTGTCCGTCTCGGTATTATTTTAATGGTTTGCACAGCACAAAACAATGTTACTGCGACATTGCGTTCCGCGAACCACTCAGCGGAATTGTTTCAGTCGTCGCGTCTCGCTTCGTATATGATTACAATCGTAAACAGCAAGTTTACTACATTTCTTCAACACTTCCCATCACTGCGTATTCAAATTATAGAAATATTACAAGCAAAACTCATAATCAGATCAAATGCACTGCATAAATATATCCTTATTTTCATCTGAAAACGTAAAAATGAGGATGACAATTCCGTGAAAATGCATATAATATCCAACATAATAAAATACTCGAGTAATGCATAAAATTAAATCGAGATGCAAGTATTTTACCTACTTTTTTTCTTGTTCCAAGTAAAATACTTAAATAGTAAAAGCAACTTTTCGCGTTGTCACAGCGCAGTAAAATGAATTTACATCATGCATATGCATGCGTCGCATACGCATATTAATATTTATTAATTCCTTGTACTGCTCAACAACGCCACGAGGCGTTCGTTCATTTGAATGCATTAAAATGTCAAAGAAAACTTTACGCCACGCAGAAATAATGCACCGACTGGCGAAAATTGACTGACGAAGATTCAAGAAGAAGGAATGAAGCAAGCAAGCAAGCAAGCGAAGAAGTAGTAACACTTTGGCTGAAAGCGACGCATTCGTGCGTTGAGAATTACGCCTCCTTTGTTTTTCCGATTCGCTGAAATCCTCCAGCCGCGTTGCGAATACGAAGTAGAAAAGATGTAAACTGCGTACATATGTACATACATACGTATGTACGTGAACGTGAAACCAACACTGAATATTGTTTCATAATTTGTGTTTGCTCTGCGACTCGTTTGGTTTTATTCTTCCATCACGCGCAGACTTATACGAAATTGCTCCAGAGAGTCTGGATGCTAAACCTTGTTGAGTCCTGATAGCAGGATGAAAAATCCTTCTTGGAAATTGCAAGCCCTTCCACCACCACTTCCGTTTCCGCTAAAAATATACAATATTTGCGCTTGCGCGTGCGCTGAAGCTTGCGTATCATATTCGCAATGTAAAGTAAAATATTCACGTATGTACATTGTCTGTAGACATAAATAGGTGTATATACCTACCCATTACCGAAAACAACAAATCAATAATGCATAAGCGTTGGCCGGACAGGACAATCTGTCACCTGCAGACGGAAGGAAGCGCATTCCGGCACTTCCGCCGCGCTAGCGCAAGCGCGCGCACTTCCTGCCTTTAGTACAGACAACCAGTCAACTCTTTATTGACAAAGCGACGCCGACGCCGGCCGCTGCCGCTGCTGTCGATCAAGAATTCCGCGAAAATAGGGTACGGGACATTCACAATTACTCTCCTCACATTTTAATCGCGTTCGCATCGCTCATTAAACCAGGCTGCCTGAACTCTGAAGCCTTCGTATATGTATATTTGACAAGCGCAAGCGCACCACCTCACCTCACACCGCATATAAAATTACGCAACGACGACACGACGATGTGTATTTGTTCGTGGAAATTGATAAAAGTACATGCGCGAATATGGAGCAAACAAGCTTCGTGCAAGAAGATATAAATATCGCCAAACACGCTCGCGCCAAGCACACACGCAATAC
>NBZA01001465.1:33742-49876 GCA_003054995.1 Aleochara bilineata
CGCTATGCTACGCAGCAGTCTGACAGATAGCAGCGCTGTACTTTGGAAAACCGCCCAAAAGGATAATTAATTGCAACAACATCCAAATGTTTTTCCTAACGGCCTAGCACAGGCCAGCTCTAAGCGCAACTGGAAAAATCCTTCGCACGCGTCGAGAATGTCTACGATTTTCACATAAATTTACTTTTCTGGAATATATTTTTAGATGCTTAGATTAATTTGATAAATATATCAATGGAATCTGTTCTATATTAACATCAAAAGCACATTTATTTTTTTTAGGCTTTTTGGTTTGGTTTTATTTTGTTTTTCTTGCATAATTTTATTCGCAAATTGTAAAATTCAAGAAAAGTAATAGATTTAAACACTGAACATTTAGATTTTTCTTGAATTACAACTAGATTTGAGTAAATATATTTTGTATATTAATTAGAAACATTTGGATGTGTTTAGTTTATAATTAATATTTTCATGGTTTGTTGGTTGGCATTATAGTTAAGTATATTAATTAAGTTTTAATTATATGCTTAAAAGAATAATTTAATATTGTTTATTTTTAGTTTAAATATTTTCTTGTCTCTTAATTTATGTAAAAAATTAATAAGAATTTAGATTGATTACACATTGGATCTAACCAAATACTGTAAAGATGAACTTTTTAAACTTAAAGTGCTTTTTTGCTGTAATTTTAAAATACGCATAAAATAAAGAAATGAAGAAAATGAACAACCCTTTGAGCTTCTTAAATTAGATCTTAAATTATATCCGTCTTTTCCGTCCTGGGACACCTCGTACCTTGAGGCAAGACGCGCAGACTGTACTAAACTCGGTGCTCTTTGAATTGCCGGAATGGTAATACTTGAATTTAAATATGATTAGCGTCCATTTTTAATTAGATCGCGTTTTGTACGATTCTCTCTCATTTAGCGAAATGCGTGGACACTCATTTCACTCAGTTGTTTCATCTTCTTCATTTCCCATTCAAGACGCGAGAATGACGTACTAATTTGATTTCACATCGAGCCGGCAAACGCGCAATTCAACGGCGGGTTATTGCGTTGCCTGCCTCTTCTACACTTCGCGCTTTCATTTCTTTTAAAGTTTAGTCTTTGTTCTCAATATGGAATGTGAATCTAATCAAGTATCGTAAGATATGCTCGGCTTATGTACTTCGAACGAGAAATTCCTATGCTTTTTCATCTTTCTCTCAGTTTCAACAGTTACCAAGCTCAATATGGTGACAACGTCAATGGAAAGACTTTACATTTGTGACATGCTTGGACCTGACAGACAAATATGCCACAAAGCGTTGCTTTCCCTTGCGTTTGAGAAATAAAGCAACACCTGGGGTCTTCTAGTTCTTTGAAATCTCAATAACGACAGCATAAGGAAATGTTACTGGTGGTCTTTGCCGTTTTCAACCAGCTCATTGATTGATACTGCTTTGCTTCGAACGCAACTCTAAGAATTCTAATCTAGATTCAAGGCTATCAGTCAGGAATGACACGTGTCCACGTGTCAAATAAGTCAAGACAGCCTAACTTTGCTACCAGCGTCTTTCTTTCCACTTCAGAGTCATTCTGATTATCATAAAAAACATTTAGAGGTTAAAAAATTAGATTTATATATTCAATATGTATAACTATTAAGAATTACTCAACGAAAACATTAATATTAGTTAGTTATTAGCGCTTTCAAACAGGTATCTGTCTGTATGCATCTTGTAAAATAATAGTGTTTCATGGAATGTCTCTAATGAATAAACATGTGAATGTTTCACTTGTACTTTAAGATTTTCACGTTGGAATCATGCATGGGTTTTTTTGATTTCATTACTTTATGCAGTACATACTGAGATTGTTCTGGAAAAACTCAGAGTAGGATTGTTTGCTTGTTTATCAATATACTTAGATGGGGTTTGTTGTTGCGTGTTGGGTTGGCCAACCACCTGCATGTTGGCACAAGCCCAACGTAGGCAATATATATGCTTAATAAATATAATATTCTATTAAATATGTATGAATAACAACAATGTAGGATTATTTGCCTGCTTGCCTGCGGATGTCCATATCTTGTGGGCCGATCGGAGAGGTTTAGTTTGGGGCGAAAGTATATTGGGCAAGGAGAAGATTGTTCGAGTTATTAAAGATTGAGTCTGGCGGACGAAGTAGATTGCAATGCATAATGGGCTGCAGTCCCAGGAAGAGAGGGCATCGCCGATGAACTAGCGCCCTCTCGCCCAGCGCAACAGAGCGTCGGCTAAGACGTCCAAGTGCGCCTTCGTCTGTAACAGAAACGAACGCGCAGAGCTCATTAAAAACAATTTTGCGCGTTGGCTTTTTAGGCAAATGAATGAATGGCGCGAGATTTATGTGTACGAGGCGCGATAGCTTGCCAAATGCGCGAACGACGCGTGGGCGTATGAATGACTCGTCGTACGCAAGCAGATGAAGCGCAACACACAATGACATGCGATGCGATGCGCGATTCAAAATTCCACCCACGAAGAAAGCGATCCAGATCCAGATCCAGATTCAGTAACAGTTCCAGTTCCAGCCAAACGGACGACAACCAGAACGGCGACGGCTTGTCTGTCCGCGTGGGCGATCCATTCATTATTGCAGGCGTGCAACGCGAATGCGAACTCAAGGAAGCGTCGAGGCGCTCTTCCCGAGGATGTCATCATCTGCTGCGCGAATCGATGCGCCCTCAAAAGTTTCAATTATGCGCGAAATTAATGTTTATGATTTTTACTGCAACGGCCAAAGTTTCGAGAATGTGCTGTGCCATCTTATGGTAAGTACGTGAGGTTACATTACCGTTTTGTAGAACATGCACGCCGCTCGATCCTCGTCCTCCGCAGAAGGACAATCGAGGAAGCCGTCGCAAAGAACGTGGTCGTCGATGCAGTGGTATCTTCCTTGTCGGTCGGGCGTGGGACACGCGAATCTCTCCATTCCGTCCGGTGCTGGGGGGCATTCTGTTGACAAAATGACTAGAGTCACAATGATTGTCATTCGACGACAAGGATTCCACTCAAATGGATATTTTCAATCGCAGACGCTGTTATGACTGGCCTCAAGTTTAATACTTAATGAATATCTTAATTACGTTGATTACTTCGTTAATCACCGCATGAATCTTTGACCTTTACTCTGGCGCGCCAGGGCGAATATTCAACGGTGAATTACCTGCTGTGATGATGAAATGTTATGAAACTTTTCAGGATCATCTCATCAGCGTCTCTTTAATTTTATAGGTTACGTGTTCCGCCCATGCCGACTATTCATCCGTGAAAATAATTAACCTTTCGCATCGCAAGTATAGTACTTATAATAAAAACTCTATTTGAATTTTTACGCAGCATGGTGGAGTGTATTCTTCAAGTGCACTTTCGTGATGCGTGTGAATATTTATTATGCGATCGAACGCAAAAAGACGCGCTGCGCTGTGCTGTGCTGGTATGAAAGCTCGATGTTGATGAGATCTATGATAGCAACTTGCAGTGGGCAAAAGTTTTTCTTGGCGCACACACGCTGGTGCGCTTATTTTTCTTCTTCTGCTTCATTTTGCCATCAATTTCATATCGCATTCATAACTCACTCAGCCATCATTCATTTTTACTACTATCGCACTTATCTTACTTTTACTTCGTATGAATGCATACTACGACTCACTTCCTACTACAGTTTTGCAAGCACAGGCATGTCGCCATTCGGGGATCGTAATTTTGATGATGTATATCAAAAGTCCATCCCACTGTTTATTTTCTTGCTTAAACATCATAGAAGTATTTATACTCTTTCTACATAGACAATTTTATTTAAGTTTATTCTCTTTTCGCATTACATTTCTTCTGAGAAGTTACCGCGTGATGGTGACAATATCTATCGTCCCATCATATATTGTAACCACTCTACGTGACTATCATGGTGACTAAAAGACGGAAACAGTCATAACCAGGCCTAACAACAGAGGAAATGTTTATCACTTCGCACGCACTTTGTTCTTACGATATTGCCCTTTCAACCGTTGGAACAGCGAACTTTCTATTGATTGCACGTTGTATTCTTAAAGAAAGAAAGGCAAAAAGAAGAAAAACTTTTCCTTTATTACAAGGGGGTTTCTTCCAGCTTTGTACATAATTCAATTTCATTCGGACGTGTTTTTTCGACTTTTAACATAATAACTATAACTAGAAACGATAATAAGACAGGAAGCAAATATAGAAACTTGTGCACCTAATTCTGGATCAAGCTTTGAAAGCTGAGACGCGTTCAAGGCTTATCAAAGCCCTCGTTGAATGCTCTCTTGTCTACTCTGTCATCATGCAAACCAACAATGCGCGCACATTTACACGTGATCTGACTACGGGATAATCGCTACGCGATAAAGACAAACAGTCGGCTGGGTCCAAAGCGAATCCATCACTCGGCGTGTGATTGCGGTGCGCATTGTAGCAGATCTCTTGACATTTACAGAATGTTCATTCAGCTCGCGTCTAATCTGAAGCACAATTCGCTTGCCAATGCAATTTCCTTCCTAGTTCTACAAGGCACAAGCTACCGTCTACCTGTGCAATCAGCGCATTGCACATTTCTTGATTGCTTTCCACGCCCGCGCGCGTAATGAACGATGTATAAACTTTATGTCAGACTTGAGTTGCTTTACTTTTACTGCTTCGCAACTCAATCTCAATGGAAAGCATTCGCGAGATAAGACAGAATTTGACCTAAGAAGTGCATTTTGATTTTGGTTACAAACTGCAAATGACAGCCACGTCAGCGCACTCCTAAAAATAGTGGATATCTGTGGGTGTGAGAGGTCACAACGCAGCGAATTTCTTTGTGGATGAAGGGAAATTAGAATGCTGAAAGAAGCGAGGAAATTGCGAAGGAAACCAATATGCAAGAGCAGCCCACACGCGAACACAAGCCACAGACAAGATCGCAATTCATTGAAATAAATCACAACTGAGCGGCGCGGCGCGCGGCGCTGCAATAGAAATGAACATACAAATGGATCAATCATTTCCGATTCCTTAGTCTTTCGTCTCTGCAAAGAACGTCGATCATGCCATTTCCGATTCCTCCAACCGTTCTGCCAACTCATTGTGCATGCACAACCAGCGTACGCAATTCTGTACGCACGATTCGGTATGTAACTCATTTCCAGGTTCAACATTTTCCACTAAATAAAATATGCTGACTCTCTGATTCTATCTCAAGATTAAATATTTATCCTCAACTCATGTAGAAATTCGCAGAGATCAGAAGCAACGAAAGCAGATGTTGATGATGTGCATGATTAAGTTAAAAGTTTGCGGTAAACATCCACGGAAAGCTCTAAGGATCTCATTATAGAGTTGTACTTGCAAACAAGTGCAATCCAGAGATTTGAATGTCAGCAGTGCAATAGCAATAAATTTAGAATCCAGGATAAAGATTAATATCGTTTAAATTCAATTTATACTCGTAAATCAATGAAGCGAATCATCACAGAAGTGCATAAACTCCCTGCAGCGCTCAAATTAATAATGCAAAACAAGCAAACGATGATAAATCGCCGAGAAATATTGCAGCCAGCAATGCGCAGCCGACCAACGACTCGTACTCGTTACGATTACGACTATTGCCTTCGACTATTGCCAATAAACTCAATTCGTAAACGGAACTCGTCGAGCGTAATTATAGGAAGAAGCAACGTTTACGTTGCGATCCCGCACTAAATCCATGTATTTTAATTAACGTAGATTAACATAAAGACCGTTTGCGCCGTATTGTCTAATGCAAAAGTCTGTTTATGTGCAAACCAGGAAGAAAAATCAATATTTCTGATGGTTATTACGTTTGGAAAACTAATTTAAAGCACTAAACATAACTATTATTAAATTTTCTCATTCACTGTGTGGCTTTTTTTGACTATTATAATGGCTCTTAACGGAAATAAATCTAAATTTAAATTTAAGTGATCTAAAATTAGGTAGACATACTTTATTAGATACTTAGACATTACTTTATTATCACATACTTTAAGCACGATAACAATGCACTTACAAGCCCATAAACAACGAGATTGAATGGTCATGATAGCAGATAAGACAAAACTAATTACATTGTGCCCACACGCGCTCCGACTCCTAATTGCTTTTCCTACTTAATTCATAAACTTGAAGTAGGTAAGTATCAATAAATCAGCTCAAGCGCAAGCGCATGCGCGGTTACTTACTTTACGAGCATCTGCAGTTTGTCGTCGGGTAATTAATGAACAGCTCGTCTGCATGCTTAAAAAAATAATTTATTAACCATTGGGAGGTAAACATCCAACGGCACTCACTTACTTAACTGCGCGCGATCGCGAATGTTCCTCGCCTCGCAGTCATAATGGCCAACGATGGGTAAAGTTTAAATTTTAAATCTAAACTTTGCATTCATCCCTTAACAGCACGAACAAACATGCGCACTGGGTAACAAAAACCCAGCAAGTTCTTTGTGAACAGGACGAAGAAAAATTATGTTTAGCAAGGAAGAAGAAAAGGACGAGTTTGCATAGAAACGTACAGGAGTCTGTAATAACTAAAAGCACGAGTGCATGTGTATGTTCTTTAAAACTGTAATAAACTAGGTGCTAGACAATCGAGCATTCCATACCACATGTTGCAGGAAATTCAAAAGTAGCTTTAAGCGACGACCAAAGTTGGTATCACCCTATATGGAACAAGGTATAAAATGATGCACGAGGGCAACGCACCCACGAACTGTTTTCTTGGTTCAGCATGAACGTGAACGTGAGTCCTTGCTCGGCAGCCAAGTCAAGTCAAGTCGTTTTAATGTCGAAGAGCTCGAAGCAGGACTAGGACCAACGCTGGAACTATTTGCGTTAATCCTGTTCGTCGTTGAGCTTCGTGCTGAATGCCGAACGAGTTAAAGCAAAGCAAAGCATAGCAAAGCAAGCGAAGAAGAAGAAGGTATGGAATGCCAACCAGGGTTTCAACCTGTGCCCGTTTCACTCACTTACTATCTCCTGCCAGGATCAAGTCTCATGTATGCCCACTTGGCATGCACGTCCCTCCAGCACGGTCTACTTCTTGCGCGATTCTATCGCAAATGCACGCACAGAAAAAATACTTCTTGCCGACTGCGTGTTGGCGGTAATTTTTGATTTATGCAAATTCTCAGCCTGGCTGCCTTCCTTGAGCAGCTGAAATTTATTTCCCTGCGCCATCGAATGAAACATACTAAAACTTTATTCGCATAAATTCGTGTTTTCTTTTTCGATAAATTATTAATAAATGCGTATAAATAGATTTTTCGTTTTCGCAATGTAATATTGGCTCGAAAAAGTAATAATAAAATGTGGGATCCGAGGCTGCGGGGCGAAATGATATGAAAAAGCTACAGAGGAATACAAATCGAACCGAAATGAATGCCCAGGTCTATTTTTGGAATAATATGCGACGACAAGGATTCGGCGGGTCGTCGTAATGCCGTTGAAATGTAGATTTCTGCATTACGCGCTGCAGACGCCGAAAGAGGTTAGCTCTCGCGAAGACAAGCAGAACCGCTCAAGATATATTACTTTCCACTCGGCAGCTTTCTCCGCTCTTCCTTTCTGTTTTTCTTCCATCGCGCATTTTTTACCAGCTTTGCATCAGCGGATTGAATGAAAAATTGTTATTCTTTCAATGATTTTCACCTGGAAGGTGCTGACACTTTTCTTTTCTTTGCTTTTTCTTCAGTTTGATAACTATTTTCAGACGATTCGATTTCATACAAGAAAATAAACAACATTTATCAGTGAATGCTGGATGTGTTGTTGCGGTGCACTTCCCGGAACAGATTTATAAAATGTAAGCACGGCGTCGCGTCGCTTGGCAGTTAAAACTGAGGTGAAAATACTTCATCGCCCATAAATATAAAACAATTTGATTTTGTAAGATTACATTTAGATTTTCCTGCTGACTTCTGACGCAAATCCGATATTTTCTGCCGTTTCCAGAAACTCATTTTTTCTCAGCAAAGGGAATTAACAAAGTACACTTAGGCCTTTTGTTTTACAAGGATCTCAAGTTGAAGCAGACTGTTTCACCTCTTGGTTTCGCCTCAGAGTCTTAAATCTTCCACCTTAATATTAAAACCTTCTTGAAAAGGAAAGATCAAAAAGTAGAAATGCATAAATAATTATGGTTTCCCCGAGAGAATATGCAAATTTTATGATAATTTCACTCTCATTAAAGCGTAATCATTTGAGAAATTGTGTCATTCCTTGAATCACGTCCCTATCGGGTCTCATCACAGACTAATACGTGATTGAATCACCGTCGAAGTAGACTCGTCCTCCAATTAAGGGCTGCACACACGGTGCCGCGTGGAGCGGCGTGCGCTTTCTCCAGAAAAGTCCGCAACTAGTTTCCGGCGCGTGACCGCAATGCTTAATTCTTGCCCCCGTCATTCATGGCTATGGCTCGCAGCAGCACGTAGTGCTATTTTTAGTTTCGGCAATCGCTTCGGCCACTCTTTACCTCATTCTCCTTCGTCCAAACAGGTGATTATTGATCAAGGCAAGGCAACGTTCATTACGACCAGCAATACAACTGCACCATACCATGCCTGCTTGATTCATAATTGTTTTCACACAAAGACGTAAATTAATGCGCACTTGCCCGAAATAGATCAATCTGAGTAATACCTAGCTAGTACACGCTCGCAGCGCACCCATTCATCAAACGCGATTTAGCGCCAAATCAGGACGAACATTAAGCTCTCATTCATTCCTCCGCCCGCGCTGCTGGATAACCAGGCTAAGCTATTCATTCTCCGGACGAAATTACCCAACAATCAATGCAATTTCACCTTAACCAGAAATATCGCAGCGCATAATATTGAATGACGATTGAAAAATATGAATATGGTCGGTGAAAAGTGATGACAATTCAAATTCAGCGGCGTGGAGTTGACTCGAAACTATACGCTTATGCGCTGTTTGTGACTGAGCGAGTCGCGAAGGACTCGAAGGACTGGTCTTACGTCAGCGGCGCCGCGACGTGTGAGGTGGGCCTGCAGGCCGCCCACGCGCTCTACAGATCAATACACGCCACGCTCTCAGCGCTATGCCATCCGCCGTCTGAATGTATTGTACTCGTACATCGGTGCGCATCCGACCCGGCAGGACGGCGGTCGCTGGTATCCTTTTTAAATTCATTACCAATCCGTTACACCTATGACTTTATAACACAAAATTAGGTGCAATACAGGTACTCGTAGGTACCTAATACTGTATTATATTTATCTGATGCATCTGATAAATGCGATTAAATACTAAAAATAAAATGAAACCGTGTGTAATTAAAGCGCTGAGTGGATATTTCGTTATTTTTAGATGATAACACGCGCGCGCGTACGTGTATTATAAAAATGAAATGAAAGTTAAATTAGTTTGTAGTTTCAGGTTTCTAGCTTCCAGCTTGTTATCCTATAGTTTCGTAGAATATGCCATGTGTGTACGTTCGTTCGTTCGTTGATTCGCAGGTATTTTTAGATTGCTGTGTGATAAGCTGGCCGCCGGTGGATTGTTTAGCATTGTCAGCATTGCTCCCTTCAGAATTCGCCAGCGGGAATATAATAATAATTAGGAGCGAATGAAGCAGCCAGGACGCAGGACGAACGAACGTAATAATAATCAGGATAACAATAAGCGGTCGCGTGCTTGAATCCCACTCGAGCGTCCATGTCAGACGTTTTTATAACCGATACTCTTAGAATTATTCATGTACAAAAAGGTTTGTCTTCTTTTCATTATTCCCTGTGTTATTCTACAGGTGATTCTACCGAATATTTTTTACCAAACATGACAAAAAACCGAATAAACAAATGTAAATCGCTTTGTCCATTCGAGTTCTGAGTTTTTCTTGTCCTCGGGAATTTTATTTACACACGTTTGCAAAATATTCTGATTGTGCGTTGAAACTGCTGACAATAAGTGAATGTAAATGACAGATTTGAAATGATTTAACGTGATCGTCAAAAAAAATGTCGAATTGCCAGAGAAAAAAGAGGAAACACGAAGAGACGTGTATGAATACAAAGCGTACATTTGTCAAAATTGCCCAAGGATTGTCCCCGAAGTATGTACGTAACCCCAGTTGCGGATGATGGATTGATTCGCGGTGACGTCAGTCCATGAGTTTACTGATTACTGCGTGTGGAATAGGAGTTAGGAGTGGATTCCGTTTACCTTTCGAGACACAATTGGGTAGAGGTCGTGTATAATGGCACCGAATAGATAGGTGGAATTATGTCGAGCGACAGGTATCGATTTCAATTACCAATTTGTCTATTAGTGGCGTTTCATCAATCAATTATTTGATGCCAAATATACAATTGTGCCTTGATATATTTTTTAGTCTAGTATTCTAAGGATAAATCTGTTTTAACGACAATTTAGCTGAATTATCCTTTAAAAATCATATTCAAAATAAAGCTATTTTTAAACCGAAAAATTTAAAAATAATTACTAATTAATATTAGTTAAATACATACCTACTAGGATTACGTACGTAAAATTATAAAATATTCTACGTTGACGTATGTACCTATAACCTACGTAAATGTGAAAAATTCGCAAAATTATCGCATAACTGTATCAAACTAATGTCTATAATTAAACGTTGTTAATATGCTTATTTATTAACGATTAAGCAATACACTTTTTGCTTGATAATGCTCAAAGCCCAACATGCAAGTACCTAATCCAGGTGAAACTTTTCAGCACAGAACCGCGCTCAACGCTCAAGCGATACCGCCGTTGATTTCATCAAAATTATGCATGATGCAAAGCTATTTATATCCATTCATTGATCCCCCAGGCTGATAACTCATTAAAGTATATACCACACGCGTTTACAATCTATTTTTGCTGATTTTTGTCAACTTTTCTTAAATTACTAACAAATTAAAGCGGATTTAAAGCAAATTCAGAATTGTTATTGGTTGTTGGCTATTTATTGGGTAATAATTTATAATTCATAAAGCATTTACGTCTACGCTTAGCACAAATACAGTTGCTAATATTTGCGAGCACGCTCCAGTCGCACGCAATAAATTATAAATGTTGTTATACGAGTGCCCATCATTTATTTATGATTCCATGTAATCAACGTCTGCAAATAAAAGCCGAATTTGTTCCACTGCATGCAAATTTGTTGCACTTTAATTAACACAAAAATAATGTTACAACAATGCCCATGTTTGCGCTTAGAATTGAAGCAAAACGAAAGGACTATGCAAGCTTTTTGTGCAGGAAGGACAATTAGTTGTCAGTGTTTTTTCTCGTTTTCTTTGTTGTTTTTACGTCTTTGTGTGCATTTTCCACAAGTGTTTTCTCAGTTTGACGTCAGGCTTGAATTTATTGTACTTAGGTATCCATGCATGCAAATTATCTCTACCTCTTGAGCAATGAATTATTCCGTAAGATGGAACGATAGCACACGTCAAGCGTGTAATTAATGTAAAGTAAATTGTTTTTTATCGTGTGAAAACTTTAAGTAAATAATAAATTTTATTGCTGGGTCAAAGTATACATGAAGGATAATAAGACAATGAAGTGTAAACTCTGATTGAATTCTATTTGCGAGGTCCTGGAAGGAGGCAGATGCAATGCGTTTGATTGAGAAATAACGTAGGCGTACACAAGCGCGCAAATTGCATTTCGCGGCGCGTGGCATTCTTTCTAGTTTGGAAAATTGAGTTTGTGCGCCGACCTTAAACATTGAAATCGGGAGCACATCCTGCCTGGATAAGAACGAAACACACTCGCATCCTTGGCTTTTAATCATCGTATATAACTTTTTTTCCTTTTTGAGACCGCTTGTAGCTGTGCCGAGAGAAATTGCTCTTGCGCTTGAGTTTTATTAGAAAAACCTACGCGTTCTGCTCGACTCGCACCTGACTCTGATTCGAACTCGGAGGTTCTAATCAACGTACTAACAACAATGCACCCGAGTAAGTCTAAGTTCCATTGTTTCCACAGCACTAGAGAACCGGGAACAATAAGAGATGAGCAGAATTTTTTATATTGAATCAGCGTTAGGAAAGCCAGAAATTATTTTATGATTTCTATGAAATTTCAAGAAAATTAAATGGAATGAAATCAACTTTTGAGGCAACTCTTGCAGAAAATAATATTTTACAACCGTGGAGCACTTGAATGAGCTGAAAGCTGCATACTTTAGCACGCGAGCGACACGCAAAAAGCAACAACAAGTTTGGCAGCGAATTTATTGGCCCACCGCTGGCTGTGATAACAGAGCGACATACACCGGCGGATCAATATTTTCGGCATTTCGGCGCGCTGGCGACACATTCAATGAACGTAAGTGTACGATGCGACATCGACGGCAGAATGTCGTCTGCGAGCAAACAAACACCGCCTGCCTCTCTGCATCTCTGATGATTAATTTTCCATTAATGCATTTCATCCCAAAAACGTTAATCACATAATTATTTAAAATTAAATTAACAATCAAATGTTATTTGCAGTTGAATATAATCAGTGACAATGACAAATGAGAATCCTGTTTGTTGGCTTTTTGTGTGTTTTCCATCTCGAGTTTAATCACTTTTCTATGGTAATAGACTAATAGTCAATTCTCGTTCGCGTATTCTTCGTATGCAACAGACGCCCATGTCGGAATGAAATGGATAAGTGACGCAAGTTGTCCTCAAGTGACGTCATCATGTGCGGAACGATCATCGCCCGCCAGGATGCGGATGAGCATGAGAGCCGTCGCGCCGGCACCCGCGACCAAACTTTGCAAATGTTTTCGCATTCAAGTGAAGCATTTCCCATGGGGACGCACCAGCCAAACGTATTTTGTTGTAGGTACATCCTTAAAATCATTCGCTTTTATTTAACTTTTTGTTTTGTTGTCATTTTCAACCCTTTTTACAAATTTTATTAAACTTTGCCTGCTAGACAATAATTAGTTAGTAATCCAATAAAATTTATTTCAGAGTCAATAAAGTTTGATGAAAATTAATTTCATTGAACAGCCATAAATAAAACTGGAAAACATTAATCGGAGAACTAAATATAACAAGCGCAAACGCAAATGCACGCAAATAGCGCGACGAACAAAAACGCTTTAACGTCATTATAAATTAATACGATTTCAAACGCGAATGGATATTTGCTGGAACAGTTACCTACCTATAAATGATTGAACCGCACACTACTACCACAAGTCATAACCGGAGTGAAACTACCACCAGTGTGCCAGCGTCACGTCATGCATTCATTCATCCAACAAGCAAACAAACGACCGACAACTCAAAGCAAACGACAGAAACATCGAAGTAACGACTATCACTCGACGTGCACGTCATTAGAGTGTTGTTTGACGTACGAAATCGCTAGAATCAAACACCTTTATGCAACGATGTATGCGAAAATTATGTATACTTAGTGTAAGTACTTCAGAAAGTGACGTGAAGAGTCATGTTGGTGATAGATTTTCTAAAAATATTGAGTATTTATGAATAAATAATGCGAGAAACATAAAGAAAATAAAAGATTTGGACATGAAAGGCTTATTAGAGTTAAGTGAAAGCTAGAGCGTCTTGTTTTCTTGGACTATTTATAGCTAAGGGCTGTTGAGTGTACAGCACAATACACCCCAGCAAAAAGTCCATCGTAGTGTGTTTGAAGTGAAGTGAAACGGAGAAACTCAAGCGAGCGAGCGTTCTGGAAGGGTTTGGATTTAATTGAGCTCGTGGAAAATGTTTATAGATTACAAGCCATTAAACGCGCACTCGACCAGCACACTATTTTTAGCTCTGTGACTATTCGGGGCTTGTTTTTGTAAGTATCGTAAAATTATTAACTATAGATTTTGCATTCATTGTGTGTTCAGCGTCAGTGACGCCGCCAGTGACGAGTGAGGAAAATTCGAGGGCAACGTTCGTGAAATGACCCCACTCACTCGCTGACTCATTTCTCGATGAAACTGCTCAACCTAACCTAGGATAACCTAATATCACTTAACTGGCCCGGTTTTCGTCCTGCTGCCGCCATATGAATGCATGAAATTGCATGGAAGAAAACAAGTGCAAAGCAAGGATATTGACGCGATGCGATGCGAAGCGATGCATTGACACATTTTGCGCAAACAACTATGTTTCTGCGCGTCAACAGTTTTCCTGTTTGCCGCCTCCGCAGCGCACAATTTGTGTGTTTCAGCAGGTTTAAAACGCTTAACGTGCGAACATTTTATTTATTGTGTTTCAATTGCTCGATATTCACGACCCACTTACTCGTTGCAGGTTTACTTTTATAGTTCTACACGTTTACAGTTTACCTTCCAAGGATTTATCCTTATTTTAACGCACAGACAATAGCATTTAATTGAGTTAAATTAATTAAACCATTGTGTGATTGTATTAGCAGTGCTACTCAACTCTGTTCGGAATTCAACTTAGAACTACGTACTTATAAATTATGCATGCCTGGCTTGATTAGTTATTGATTTGGATCGATGTCAATTTCCATAAGCAGGTAAATTCATTCAATTTAGTTTAGTAGACAAACATGATCACCAAATTTAATTTATACGCAACTATAGAGGAATATTTATACAAGAAACCGAGCCGTAATCCGCCGGAGGCGGTGCGGCTGCGGTCTCGTAATTAATGAATGCGCGGCCGAAAGCCGGCAGGCTTCTGATTGTAAGTGTCCATCTCTGGCGGCGCTTCCTCGGCGCGGCGGCAAATTGCGCAGTCTATCTTTAGATATGCAGATTTCCAATGCAAATAAGCATGTGCCCAGCGCAGTGTCGCCGACGGGGGAGTCTATTCGCTTGGAAAATGTACGCGTGTAGGCTATTATCTTGCACCCACGGGCAGCGCATGTGGTTGCTTCCTTCCTTCCGGGAGCGCCTTGCTTACGGAATGTTCGCGGCATCAAGATCAATACAAAACGAACCCAGGGAGTCGAGTTCTATCCTATTAATTACTCCCGGATATTGCGGGATATTTACATGTAAATGTCGCTCCTTATTGTCTAATGCGCCTTGCAATAGATTATTAGATAAGTCGGATAACGTGTATTAGGATAATTGATGTCCTTAACTAAACTAAACTAAACGTTATCTAATTGCACAAATTTAAATTCAAAATTTAAGTTTCTTAAAGTTTAAACGTTTTCGTATCGGCGAAATCGCAAAAGGAAATTTGCTATCATGCGAGGAGAGACTTGTTGCGTTCGGATAGCGTGTGCGAAGCGGAGATTAATTACGTTACCAACGAACGTACGACGGAAAAAGCAGCAACTAGTCAACTCAGCACACACGGAAACTGGTGAAAACGAGCCGCACCGGCAATTTGCATTCGAATTCAAGATTCTCTTTCACCCTGCCCATTGCTCTTCATTTGCCCACCTAATCGAAAATTCACTGAAAGAGGAAAAAACGACGTTCGCTCTACATGTTTTTTCCATTCAGTCTTGCGTCGAAACATCCGGCCATATATCGAATGACAAATGGTACGCGCTTGTGCTTTATCCCTAAGGTTAACGTGTTTTTATGAGGACGTATCCGAGTCGTACCTACAGAATACTCCATCTTTCCGCTGGTAATAACTCAGCGCGTTGTCATTCGAAGAACATGCGTAAAAAAGCGTAATTGGATTCACTGCGCATGCAAATTAAGCGCCGAGCTGCCGAATTTCCTGGAACAGTCATTAGTTTAATTAATCCATGGAAAAGTTGTCGATTTATCATAATGTCTGCCTTGCCATCTAACGGCTGACGTTTGAGAGTTGCTTTTTATGTCATTGCAGAGAGATAAGGTCGTAGATGGGACTCCATGATTAATTAAACAATATTAACTAATTAATTAACTCTTGTCGGACACTTCATTGTTACAACACATTCATATGTCATTAAATTACCGTTTTGGTTGTATTGTAGTTTAATTTAGTTTAATTTACAGCAATAAACAGCAGGTAACTACGTTCAATTGTAATATAACTTTGTATTATTTGCTTAATAATTGTACTGTTTGCAGTTTCTATTACGTGGATAGTGATTAGGAATTATCGATAACAATATTAGCATTGCATTTATATTATAAATGATTGGATT
>NBZA01001480.1:8581-21268 GCA_003054995.1 Aleochara bilineata
TTTTGCATTTATACATAATACATCACAAGTATCTATCTATACTGATAATGCATCCAGAGATATTCCAGAGTGAACAACTATTTATGTACTATTTTATGTATTTTCTATTTGAATTTTATGGGCAGGTCCAGTCCGTCAAACACAAATGCATTATTTATTACGTCAAAAGAAAAGAAAAAAGGTGTCACTGCGAGATTGTGCAATGAAAATGTAAATGAATTTCTACTATTTACTTCTTTATCCAAAAAGAAATGAAAACCCTGCGTTTCAGCGTATATTCATAAGTTATTATTATATATATAGTAGTATTGGTTGTAAAATTGTAATAAGATGCGCATTGAAAAAACGCAATGGAAACTGTTTGTATAATAAATTTTATGAATTTTATCTGCACATCGCACGCTCATTCAGTTGATTATTGTTGATTGAGTAATAGAAGTCGACTGTGTTGTTACCTTAGTGATGATGATTGTTGCTCGTCGGCAAATCACGGGGCGCGTTTGCATCGCCTGATGCAGGCTTGCGTCCACACTTGTCAAAATCACTTCGAATCGCAGCATCTATCGCGAACAATTGCGCCGATAAGTAACGCGATGCGAAAGCGCTCTAGTGACACGCAATTGCTTTAATCAGTGTTTACATGAAACCGTTATACACGTTTTCTACCTCAATGAACGCGGCCCCCTCACCGATGCCCAAGCATCTCCAAACGATCTCTGTCTTCCTATTGCGTCTGATTGCCTTCATTTTTGACTTAGTCACGCTGCCCGTGTATTTCCTTATGCAGAAGCCATGGTGGATTCGCAAAAGGTCCAAACAGGCAAAGGTATATAATTTCCACAAGTTGTGTATTCTCGTTAGCAAATTAAAATTTAATTTTGTTCAAGGGACGACTAGTGGCGCAATCGGAAGATTATTTGACTTACCGGACAACGGCAAACCCCCAGAAGGTACACGTGGAGCTGCTGCGCGAGAAGATTTTCACCATGGCGGAGATGATGCTGTTCTATTCGAAAAAGTACGGAAGCAAGCGGTGTCTTGGCACCCGAGAGCTTCTGGAGGAAACATCCGAAATGCAAAAGAGTGGCAAAACTTTCACAAAGGTAGTGTGGCGCTAGTAGTAACTTTTCATCATGGCGGGTTATTCAATTGTTTCCTAACATTTTCCACACTTCTAGTGTGTCTTCGGGAATTACATTTGGAAAACATACGCGCAAGTCAACGTCCTATCGACCAATTTTGGACTTGGATTACGTGAATTGGGCATTAAACCTGGCGAAAGTGTTGCGATTTATGCAGAAACGAGATCTGAATGGATGATAGCAGCTCATGGACTCTTCAAACAGAGCATGCCAAGTAATCCCCGGAAAAATAAACTTCCAAAAACCCTCAATTAACCAAAACCCGTTTCAGTTGTGACCATTTATGCAAACCTCGGAGAAGAAGGAATCCTCCATGCCCTCAACGAAACAAAAGTAACAACAGTTCTAACCAGTTATGAACTTCTTAAAAAACTGACCAACATTTTACCCAATCTTCCAAAACTCAACACAATTATATACATGGAGCACCAAATATTCAAAGTAGAAATGGAGCACCTGGGCTGTAGTAAAATGCGCTTTTTGAAATTTTCGGATATTTTAAAACTGGGCTCAATCTCGACTAAAACCGACACTTTGCCAAAACCTTCCTCTACCGCAATTATTATGTACACGAGCGGCTCAACAGGCACGCCAAAGGGGGTGGTTTTAATGCATTCTAACCTAATGGCGTCTTTACGTGGATTCACGGACTCTGCGCATTCTTTTGAGCTAGACGAAACGGATGTTCTAATAGGTTTCTTACCTTTGGCCCATGTTTTCGAGCTGATTGTCGAATGCGTGTGTCTCTGCGCAGGCATTGCTATTGGATATTCAAGCGCGTTCACTTTGACCGACACAGCAACGAAGATAAAGGAGGGAAGCCGTGGAGATGCACCTGTTTTGGGACCGACCATCATGACTTCAGTTCCTGTAAGTAAACAAACTATTGTTATCTTCAAAGTTTCTATTCATCTGTTTTAGTTGATTTTGGACAGAATTTCTAAGGGGATTCAAGATAAAGTCGGTAAAACCCACTTTGCAGGCCGAATGCTGTTTAATTTTGCGTATGAGTATAAGAAATACTGGTGGTATAAGGGTTATGATACTCCTATAATAAACCGGATAGTGTTTCGTCGCATTACGGATATAATGGGAGGAAATGTTCGGTTGATTCTCTCTGGTGGGGCAGCTTTAGCCCCTGAGACGCATGAGCGTATCCAACTTTGCCTTTGCGCTAGAGTTGTCCAAGGATACGGATTGACTGAAACCACTTCTTGCGCCACTGTAATGGACGGTCACGACCGTACTGTTGGTCGCGTTGGTGGGCCAACTACAATCTCGGAGGTGCGCCTGCAAACCTGCGTTGATGAAGGTTACACTATATTTGATCAACCGTTTCCTCAAGGAGAACTGATCATCGGCGGGGATCACGTGAGCAGCGGCTACTTTGCCCTCGAAGAGAAAACACGGGAAGACTTTTTCAATGAGGGTGGTACGAGATGGTTTAAAACGGGGGACGTAGCTCAGGTGCACCCCGATGGAGTTTTTAAGATAATTGATCGCAAGAAAGATTTAGTGAAACTTCAGCACGGAGAATACGTGTCATTGGGCAAGGTTGAGATGGAGATGAAGTTATGCCCGCTCGTTGATAACATTTGCATATACGCCGAACCATTGGCCAAAACGTGCGTGGCTCTTATCACGCCGAACGAACAGAAATTAAACAAATTTGCGGAAGATCTAGAAATTTCCGGCACTTACCCTGAAATTTGTGACGATCGCGACCTGGTTCAAGCAGTCCTGGACACATTGATCAAACATGGACAAGCACGTAAACTGACCAAGTTTGAGCTGCCGTCGAACTTACTGATTTGCAAGGAGATGTGGACGCCGGATAACGGACTCGTCACTGCAGCGTACAAGATCCGGCGAAGGCAAATCGCCAAGCATTATCAGAAAGAGATCGCAGCGTTGTACGCGGGCAAACGTAGTTACGTATAGCTATTGTATTAGTGGTTATATTCGCGAATAAAGTTAGAAACGAAGACACTATCTTAACATGACTTGCAACTGAAATACCATGAAAGTATCTAGAATAAATTTCTTCAGAAAAGTAGCTCACTTGCGCCCCCATACGCCTGGAAAGTTGACTATGTTTGCGTTGGTCCGACGCATGCGTATTTTGGACCACAATATTAAAAAACAAAATGGTTCCCAATACAACAGCGTAATGTGTGTTTATGTTACGTTTTTCATTAAAAAAACGTGTCAAATGTCCACCCGCCGGATTGTTTTTCCCTAAGACAAGAGCCACAGACACAGGTAAATGCGTTACTGTGCTTGTGGCACGTTAAGACTGTCAGTGTTTCTGCATTTTAGCCCTAAACAAACGACGCTACTAAGTTTTTCCCTCGTAAACATAAAGCGTTTCCGAAGATTGGAAACTTCACTGAAGTTTGAACGAATTCAGGAGGATCGGCTGGGGCTCGGCTGCATTCCAGTCCCAGGGCCCCGGTACCGACGTGCGGGTTGTGCCGACAAGAGGGAAACTTGGACGCCACGAGAGCATGGCAATTGTGACTGGCGTGCGAAGTGATTTGTATCGATGGACATTGCCAAAGTGGCAGAGAGTGATCATGCACTTGAGGCAGAGCGGCATACACAGGTGCATCTGCTAGCTAAACTTTTGCTCCGGCAATCAAACGCTTGTTGCAGCGTGACATTATGAAGGACATGGTAGGAAGTTGTTGTGTTTGTTCTGATGACAGAGGATGGCCAGAGAATCCACTTGTTTACTGTGATGGACAATCATGTACTGTAGCTGTACATCAAGGTAATTATCGCCTCATCTGATGGAGTGATCATATGACACTGCTAGTAACTTTATATTGCACGTTGATATCCACGCATGTTTGCAACTTAATAACCTTAAACCTTCCTTGCTCTTCTTTCTTGTCTTCAGTTGGGTTGCTGAGGTTCAACCCCCTACTTCTCTTTCCAACAATGAGCCTGTAAGTTACCTGTCTGAGGTGTAAATCCAGGTAGACGACCCTTTTTTACCTATTAGTAGTTGACTGACTGTAGCCTGTGAAGTAGTTAGTTTTACTTTCATCTACCTTAGTCCATGCTTGTGAACTGTTATTTTCCTAATAAACCATCCAAAGCTAACAAATCGTATGCCATTTTCTACAGTTTTTGAGTGTTTATTGTAGCATGTTATGGAATCGTGACCGTACCTACAGGACCGTGGTATTGCCGTAAATGTGAGAGCCAAGAGCGAAGTGTTAAAGTGGTAAGTGTGCGTTGCGTGATTTTCCTATAAGTAACCCTCTGTGAATCGCACCACGTTTCTGCCGTTTATTCTAGAAGTGCGAACTGTGTCCTAGCAAATACGGCGCTTTGAAGCGAACTGACAATTCAGGATGGGCTCACGTGGTTTGTGCTTTGTATATCCCGGAAGTGCGCTTCGGAAATGTGACTACAATGGAACCGATACAACTGCAACTGATTCCGCAGGAACGCTTCAATAAAGTATGCATTTTCCTTGAATAAATTGCAAGTCAAACGAATTTAATCTCATCTTTCGCATATACAGGTGTGCTACATATGCGAACAGAACGGAAAGCCAAGCAACGCCGGTTTTGGCGCATGTATGCAATGCAATAAGTCTGGATGCAAGCAGCAGTTTCACGTCACGTGTGCACAAAGTCTAGGCTTGCTCTGTGAAGAAGCCGGGAATTATTTGGACAACGTCAAGTATTGTGGCTATTGCCAGCATCATTATAGTAAATTGGTATGTTTAAACGTCAAGTTTGAAAAAGTTTTATACGCATTGTCATTTTGTGCTTTTATTGTAGAAAAAAGGGGGAAATGTAAAAACAATCCCGCCTTACAAACCGATATCGTCTGAGAACCCAGCGTCCGATTCGAGTTCGGAGAAAGAAGCGTCTGACAACAAGCCGCCCTCTTCCCTTGGAAAGCGCAAGTCGTCGGTTGGGAGCAAATCATCTTTGAATAAAGTTCCAAGCACGCCGAAAGTCCCTTCCTCGACTTCGTCGTCGTCCTCGTCGTACCCAAAGAGCAGCACTAATACTTCATCATCATCATCTGCGAGTAGCACGAGTAATAGCAGTACAAAAGTTGACAAGATCAAAATAAACACGACGAGTGGTAAGGTATCAACGAAGGAAGAACCCACATACGAATCCTCGCATAGTGAAAGTAAGACGGAGAAGGAGAATAAGAAGGAGGAAAAGGAGAGGACTGAGAAAGACGTAGACAAGGACAAGGAGAAGGATAAGGGTAAGAAACGCAAGGCGAACTCTCGTACGCCGACACCAAGTATCCTAGAGGCGGAAACTTCCACTAAGAAGGAACACCAGTCGAGTGAGAACTCCCAGGAGCCGAAGAAGAAGCTGAAGACTTCCAATTCAAGTGCGAACTCAAGCTCTAGCTCAAGTTCATTGACCTCAACGTTGACTACAGTTCATACGAGTGCAAGCTCAATTGCGAATTCGACTTCAACGACAGTTGAGCAGACACCAGTGTCTTCTGTGAACACGACGTCCACTGCACAAGTTCAAGCGCAAGCGCTACCACCGGCTGTTACCCCTGTGAGTGCTCAATCTACGACCACTGCCATATCTACGCCTCTGCCAGCACCACCGCTGCCGACGACCACTTCGTCTCATTCGATCATTCAGCCCACCCCGCCGACGGTGAACTCCGTGGTGGTTTCAGTTCCTCTACACAACACTAGCCTTTCACCGCCACAAAACCCCTCGCCGCGGCCGCCCGTGCCTACCGTGATCGAAGAGAAGAAGGCAATCTCTCCCGCACTTTTTATCCCAGACCAAGAGGTGCCTGCGTCGTCCTCAAAGATGATAACCTCCGAGCTAACAGGCGGAGGGCTTAAGATAACCTTTGAGAAGCAAACGATTAACACACTACCTCCAATGGAAGATTCCGAACTGGAGCCGATCAAGCGCTCTCGGTCGCAGTCGTCTGAAAAAGGCGAAAAGTCCAAGTCGAAGTCAAAGCGCGGCAGTTCCAACGGATTAATGCAAGGCCTGAATGTCAGCATCAAGAAGCCAAGCAAATCTGCGCAAAGCACGCCGCCGCCGCAGCTGCAGCCACAGCAAAGCAGCACGACGACCTTTGTCAATCTCGCGCACAACCGAGAGAGTACTATCAAAGATTCCCCTCCGAGCAGTCCGAGTTCGGAAAGTTTGGGCGCTGCACCGACTACGGTTGTCAAGAAACGCGGACGGAAGAGCAATGCCCAGTTGGCGGCTCAAGCGGCCGCCGCTGCCGCGCAAGCAGCTGCAGCACAAAACCAGCAAAATCAAAGCTCAAGCAGTAGAGATAATAAAGATACGAGTGGTTTGAAACTTTTTCAAAATGGCATCAATGCGCCGCATATGCTCGGCAATCAACTGAATCTTAGTTCGAACATGGCGCAGAAGATGAGCGATCACCTTAACTCTGAGCTGGAAGCCCATAGTATATTCAATTCGAGTGATAATTCAAACTTAGTTGGCCCGCCATTGCAACATAGGGTTATAGCTTCGGTAAGTTGGCTTTGATTCAAAGGTTATGTAACTTTCAAAAGTTTTGAAATGTTTAACAATGTTGTTATTTTCAGGCGAGATCTAGTAGTGTTGGCGGTTCTAGTACTGCTTCCGGAGGCAGTGGACTTTCGTCAATGTTAGGAGGCGGTGGGACCATCCCTCAAACGCTGGATCAGCTCTTGGAACGACAATGGGAGCAAGGGTCGCAGTTCCTCATGGAACAAGCGCAACATTTCGATAGTAATATTGCTTTTCGGCTTTTTGCGAATAAAGTGAATTTATATGTTGTCTTCTTGTAGTTGCATCGTTATTGTCGTGTTTGCATCAACTGCGTGCGGAAAACTTGCGGCTTGAGGAGCACGTGAATTCATTGTTGCAACGACGTGACCATTTGCTGGCGGTAAATGCGCGCCTGGCGATTCCTCTGACGCCACCAGCAACTCCGCAAACCAATCACCCACATACAGGTAACAAACAACACGAGCAAATGCTACCATTTTAAATTTGTTGTGTTTTAATTCATTTCTCTAGTGAATAATATACATCCAGCCGTCTCTCACGCGGAAGCATCCCGCCCGAGGCACAGCAGTGGGTACCCGCCGCATGTTCAAGGAGTCCCTCAACACCCCCCAAGCATGGAGAATGGTATCGCGCCCGAGGCATATCCGCATTCGCATCGGAGCCCTGCCGGCACGCAACCACCACAACCTAGCCCTAGGTAAGTCATGTCAAGTCAAGCGACATGGCGAATGCTTATATTTCTAGCTGCAGTGCTTGTGCATTAATAAATCACGCAATCATTTAATGTTTGTACATTACACACGCATCTTTCAACTCTTTAAAACATTTTCAAAACGGTTGCTCTCGGTATTTGTTGGTGGGGGCGGTGCTTAAAAGCTTCTAGAGTTTTCATTAATTAACAAAGCTAACGCTGACTTGTCTTTTCCTACCTATACCAACGCATATTGCATTTGTAGCGATTAATAATCATTATTGCATTGTTGGCTCGACGCATCCGAAATGCAAATAACTTCTTAGTTGGAAAATTCGCTGGCGTGGTGTTATCATACGTTTGACTTGTAGACAATCTTCTTCTGGTTACGCCAGCAGTGGATTTAATAGGCAGAGCGTGGAGGCGGCGACAAGTCGCGGCCATCGGTACAATACGAATCAATACTATAATCCGCCAGCAATGCAACTATCGAATACGCAACAGCAACAGGTATAATTTACGATTAATTCAAGTTACATGAGCTGAACTGATGACTGAAAGTGCTATAGAGAGAGTTAAACTTGAAGTTGTGATAAGAAAACATTGTACAAATGAGTTTTATACTTGTTGCTTCAATGAATGTTGGGTGTACTAGTGATATTTAGAAGTATCAGGAAGTTTACTAACAATGGCGTCATTTTTAGATGGTCATAAGAACTGATCTACCACCACACTTGCCGCATACGAAACCTCCCAACAGTTGAGAGTTGGAAGCTGGCGTAGCTTATCTTCTGTCCCACGCGTCATAATCAACAATATCATCAAACCAAGGTCAACGTGTAACGAGTACAAAGAAGTTTCAGTAACATGTAAATATTGCACACGCATCGCATCTACATATGTACATTGAGTGCACAATTCGCAGTATGTACTTAATTGAAACATCAACCAACTAACCAGGAATAAGGAAGGATTCAGTCGAAGTGTTTTGTGTTCGAAATCTATTCACGGATTTTGATTGTTCATCGTCACGCATTTGACTTATTTGAACGTGAAAAAGTGATGTGGATTGAACGAGTGAACTGAACGAGCACAAGAAACAGCAAGCTGTAAATTAACCTAAGCTAAAGTAAACTAAAAGGAAACTAAAGCTAAGAAATGATAAGCAATTATGCAACCGCAAGAATCGAACGCAATTAGAGTGATTACTTATTACTACATACAATTAGCGTATAGGTTTCCGATCTCAGGGATGATGTTAGAAATTATGTGTTCTGTAGCAACTTGATACAATTTTTAACCGAATTTTACACGCAGTCATAAATAAATTGATTTTCGCTGATTGGTCTTAGCTAAGATAATCAAAACGATTGCTATCAATGAAATAATTGGTATTTCTTTTTATATAAAAGACATGTAGTCGAGTTTTTAATGGCGCCAGTAATTTAGAAGTTTTAGAAGCAAAGCAGCTAAAGAAAAAGAGAATGATTATGATTAAATAGACTTAAATGAACGTAATTTATGGTTATTTCATTTACGTTTACGTTAGGAGGGTGCTTGTATATATTTATTTAGTTTAATTAATTAATCAATTATGTTCTTTATAAACATATACTTATGATGTAAGACTTGATTGGAACTGTCAAAGAACGTATAAGATTGAGATGTAAATTTTGTGCTAAATTTTTAAACTTTAAAACAAATTCAAGGCTGATTTTTTAAAACAAACAAATTGTGTACTATTTTTTGATTATTTCACGATATTGTGCGATACAAAATTGAGTATGTAATTGAATGAATGATTGGTCGTTTTATCTTGTCATTAAGTGAAAAGAAAATTAATTAATTACTAATTGCATAAGTCCTAGTCAGACTTTAAATTGTCTGTTTCTTCTATTGTAATATTGTAATTTACTGCCCTAATTAAGTATTAGTGTTTAGTTCGCGTACTGACTGAACTACTAGCTATTTGTAAGTAATGCAAATATGTACAAACGTTTAGGAGCATTCGCATGGATATAAAGTAAACAATGTACTGATGAGACTTCTGTAACTTACACTCAACACATAAAAAGCAATTGTGCAAATGCATAGTAGAAATACACTTGTAGTATCAGGCATAGTGGAAATTCAATGTCGAAATTCTATATTTTTGGGATTTTTTGTACTTTTATACTACATAAACATATGCAAATAATGTAACTCTAGTGCATTCGATAGTACATTATCCATATGAAATTTGATACGAACATGAACAATATTGTGTTCTTGGCGCAAAATTCGATACTTTAAACAATATAATATGTAAATATTTACTTTCCTACCTTCAATCAGTTGATCACATAGGAACGACTACTGCCAACTTTTGTTTACCATTGCAACAAATTGGAAATTTTAAGTAATCTAATAAATTTAAGCAATAACTAGTCTTCCATTTCGATAAACTTCACCCCCTTATCGTTTCTGCGTTTATCTTTCACTGGTTTGTTGTTTAAACTGGTGTGAAATTCAAAACTACGTAACGAGATCTCTTGAAGTAAACTCAAATGAACGTTCAATAACCTCAAAACTCGATTACAAAAAGCGCAACAAATCACGGCAACATCATGGCGGTGGCGTTGCCTGATTTTTCAGATTGGTTGGGAAATAAATTAAAAGATCTGAACACGGATGAGAACGTCTTCGGCGAATACATCACAGGGATTCTCGATAGTGATGAGACACCAGCCGAGAAAAACGAAGCGCTGCAAGATCTCCTGGCCGAAATTGTGCAAAATGTAAGTGTTATAACATTTAGTTGTAGTTTTTAAATAGAATCACTCTGGAATTGGTTGTTTCATATGTTGTAGCAAAGTATTTCGGAGCTATGCAGTGAAATAATGGATATGTGGTTGAAATTTAAAGACAAAGCACCTGCGCCGGAGAAATGCAAGGCGAACGATGTTGATATAAACTTGAAGCAGCACGCTGAGCAGCATTGCTTGCAAGTGAAGGAGAAGAAGTACACTGAGGAGGAGAAGAAAATCCGAGAGGCTATTCTAGCTCAGTATAGCCAGATGTCCGACGACGAGGAGGCGGAAGACGACACGACAGACGGAAATCTATTGCAGAAGAATACGAATGCTTATAACGTCGCGCAGGCGGAGAAGGAGAGAAGAGAAAGTGCCAGACAGGAGTCCCAGAAGAAGAAGGAAAAGGATAAAGAGGACCGCGAAAAGCAGAAGCAGATGAGGGAGGACAAGAAGGAAAAGAGGAAGACTCAGAAGGGCGAAAGGAGGAGATAGCCATGTTCTATTTGGCTGGACCATAATGCGCTTTGGATTTCTTTATCCTTCCATTGTACTTGGCCTGCTCTAAAGGATTGTTGAACTAACAAACGAACTAAATCATTGTATTCTTAACAATAAATTGATGTGATATGTGAACGTAATGAAAATGAATGAAAATTCTTTCAACATTAACTGAATAACACAAGAATGTACTACTTGCAACTTGAGAATTTAAATTTAAATAAATTATATGAACTTCTTATCGAATAACTTCTGCGGAAAGTAATAGTTTGAGAAGTAAGTGGCGGATTTGAAAACACCTTCGATTTCGCATTTTACTTTCCTATTGATTAACAAATTCAATTCCTTTACGATCTCCGGATTGGCCCCGTTTGCAAAGTAGGGTCTTTCTTTGACTTGCTTTAAAAGCTTGATATCCTTGGCGGTTAACACCAGTGTATTCTTGGCGTATTTTTCTATTTCGCTCGGAAGGACACCAAACCATTTCAAGTTTGGTAAGGATAAGTCTTTGGAAAGGAGTGCAGTTGACTAGAAATGTGGAAAGAGGGATTACATATCAAAAACCTCACACAGATATTCAAGAAGAAGCAAATTTGTTGTTAAAGTTGTACTCACCATGCTTCCAAACTTGTAGACGCACATGATTTCAATACCGTAGGCATCGGCGTCGACGATAATAAACATTGGGATGGAAAGCAGACGCCAGAGAATGTTTAAAAAGCGACGCGTTTGGATATCCGGGAATCCTTTACCCTTAAAAGGTAATGAAACACATTAATTTTGTATAAATTATGTCCGGGGGGCAACTTACCGTGACAAGAAGAAACTTAACGTGAAGTTTACTTGACAAATCGTCGACGAGAAGCTTCTGGAACACTGCATCCTTCTCAACGATGAGTATGAACTGCGCTGAAGACCTAACACTTTGCAAGTTATTCAAGTCCATTGGAATGCTAGTTCCATGCTGCATATTGTTGAAGTGAATTGTGGTATTATCAATAGTCATGGTCAAGTCGCCATGGGCCAGGCCTTTGCTCGTGGACTGAATATTCAGTAGCCAATGTGGCGTCTCCAGGATACTAGACACTGTCATGATTCCATCGGCAACTTGCTGCTGAGTGTGGTTCTTTAAATTCATAGACTTTAATATGTAATAAATGGAACGCGTGGTCAGCTGGGTATTCATCTTCAGCAGTGTGTAAATCTTGCGCATCAAGTATATGATCAGATTCACCCTGCATCTTAGAACGCCCATCTTGTTTCCAGCTTGCAGAATGCCATCTTTGTATATCAAATAGTTCCAGTTGGCAAGAGAATTCACTTTGACCACAGGCCTCTTTACGTTTGGATTCTTGGCTAATTGTTCGAAAAAGTCCTGTATGCGCGTTTGTGCGCGATCTTGGATAATTTTTAAACTTAAACGCGAATAGCCTGGCGCAACAGGC
Source organism: Aleochara bilineata (assembly GCA_003054995.1). NCBI lineage: Eukaryota > Metazoa > Arthropoda > Insecta > Coleoptera > Staphylinidae > Aleochara > Aleochara bilineata. The sequence continues at coordinate 20,681 of NBZA01001480.1, forward strand.
TCAGTGTTGGCAAGGCCGCGTAAACCTTTCATCAGCAACCGTATCGGCTGAGGAAGATCCTTCTTTGGCACATCATCCGGATGACGTATAACATCAATAGATAAATCTGCCTGCGACGCCATGTAAATATCGTCAAGGTAGTCTTGGCTGTTAGCTATGGATTCGTTTATGAACTCGGTGTTCTCTTCGTAGACACTTTTGATGAACAAATTCACATCGTAAAATGCCATGAACATGTCGATGGAGTTTTCGTTGAATGGCAAAAGCGGCATAGTTATAGGCACTGGCACTGGCTCAGGCTTTTTGCTTTTCTTTACCACCGGACGAACTCGCTTAGGCTTTCTTGGTACGTACTCATCGACTTTTACGATAGAACGTGTTAATATCTTAGAACGATCAGTCAAAGTAGTGGAAGCCACTGAAGGTGCATAAGTAATACTCTCATTATTCGAGAATATGTCGGAACTAGAATCATAGATAGATGTTTGGCACATTGCGCTCAAGCGATTTTGTGCAATCTTCTTGAAATTTTCGAACGCCGATATCGTAGCATTTCTGTTCAGCCCAGGAGTAACTTGCAAAGGGGTG
>NBZA01001482.1:18472-35148 GCA_003054995.1 Aleochara bilineata
TTCTCGAAAAATAATATGTAATGTTATTGCATTGGTGCGCGATGAGAGAATCGATCTGTGCCCTTGTTATCACTATGCGTTCGACAACGACCTGGTTTGCGGCCTTTAAGTGTTTAGGTTAACTGTAATACTTCTAGAGGAAGTGGAGCGAGTGGGTTTTTCTTATTAAATTATTGCAATTCGATTATCGTTGGCGGCCAAGCATCGTCTTGCGTTACGTCTTGCGTTGTCAGTCGACCGATTTGCGGCAACCGCCGGCCGGCGGCATCTTCGCGTCAGCGAGTTGCCAAAACATTATTGTGTCCAAATCGATAATCAGTATCAGAGTTTTTGACATGTTTGCCTTCGTGCGCCTCGCTTCCGGTTATTGCATTGGCGTCGGTAGAAAAATGAGTTCGTCTGGGTAATTTATTAATTAGTAAATCAATTTAGAAATTTTAATCACTAAATTAACGTCTCGTGTATTTAGTTATATTTGCCATACGATTAATTATTTATTTCGCGTACGCTGGCTGCACTTCGCTCGGTTTAAATTTCACTTTTGGTTTATCTCTGCCTCGCCGATTGATTTCCGATGTCATGTTCTAGTTTCGTCGCTTTTTCGCTGTTTTAATATCATCTGCAACATAAATATAAAAATAAATTTGCAAATTATTAACATTCGGTTCATTTAAATTCAGTGCACATATTGTTATGTAAATTGTCTTTGTTTCAGCAAAATATATTTTTAGAATGTTTGATATTGCATAATATAATAAACGATCAGAGTCAGAGAAAAAATATCGCATAAACTCGTATAAACCTTGTTTCTCTAAGCAATAAATTGATATATCTCTGCGCCAGCCTCAGGCTGGGCGTCCCATTAATTGATCGAGACCCCAGTGGAAGAATTATGTAACAAATTGCTTTGATAACTATCGTCTATTAGCATCGGGCAGGACGCACTAATTGAGATTAATTAGTTGACCTCCAGGCAAGGATAAAATAATAATTACTGACAATGAGTTCATGTGTATACGTATAGAAAGTTGTTCAAGATCAATTCGACCCAAGGCACGAAAGGGTGAAACGTTCACCATTCTCAGGAGCAGAATGCCAAGATATCGCCCAGCCACCCACTCTCGATTCGCGTCCTGAGTGCTGCGGGCGGGCTGCTTGCGTACACGACAGAAATAGGACAACTATGCCGTCACTATAATTCGCATACACAGTCAGACACTGTGTCAGACTGAAGAAAATGCGAAAAGTTTGCGCGAAACACTCGCTTTCTATGCGCGTCTCTGAATCGACTCTGAGTGTCGCTCGATGAAATTATCCAAATGCGACTGCGAATCATTTACTTAAATTAGTTTCGCATTATGTACTTGTATTATTATTTGAGTGTAAATTCACGCAAATGCTGATTTTATTCAGTGTTATTCGCTTGTTTATTCCATTGATTCAATTCACTTCACGCCAAGTCTTTTGTTCTATTATTTATAGTCAAGCCTTTACCGAAACGAAATTTTATTTGCATCACCATATAGGTGGAAATATTTTTGGAAACGTTTCACAAACAAACAACAAACAATTTATATCTGCAACTAAAGCAATTTCTCTTCTATTTTATATATATTTTTATTTGAAACTTAGAGACCCACGCACGTTCCAAAAAAATGCTATGGCCCAGGCTAAGCAAGCGTATCTTATCTTCAAGACGCTGGGGATTTTTCCGCTGCTGAACAACAAAGCAACTGACGGCTTGATCGATTAAGACGTTCAAAGACAATGTGCGGGATACATTTTTCCATTATCGCAAAAAGTATTAACCTTACGCTCCATTAATTTCCCAGCTTACGCACTGATAAAATTCAGTCTAAGTGATTTCCAACTTTCTTCAATATGTGCTCATGTTGGCTGGCAATTTGTTAATAAAAAATATTATATTTTTAAACTTTTATCGCATTAGCGTGCACTAAATTATACTAAATATGTGCATAATATGTGCTGAACACGTTGGTTATTAAATTATTTATGAAATTAAATTCACACACGGCTGAACCAGTCTTACAGTATTTTCAAACTACATGCAACAATGCCACCAGAGTGAAACGAATTAGCAGTATATATTGAATTTGTTTGTATCTGTGGGTTAAATCCATATTTGCATAGAACACAAATATTAAACGCTACGAAATTAATTTATATATAATTAATAAACCCTTTCGCGCACGCAGTGTGCAATTTACAATTTACATTGATATTAGTCGGGAATGCGTGTCGACTCATTCATTCATTCATGCGTACATGCAATGTAAACTGGTTGCTTTTGGTGGTATAATCACGAAATCAACGAGCAGTTTGACGGAAACATCCTCCTCCTAACTACGGACGCAATCCGGATTCAGGCACGGGAACAGAAATGGGAATGCGAATAGTAAAACTAACGAGCGGTTGATAACACTTGGAGACACCAGCTCGGATTTGTTCGTCGAACGCCTCGTTAGCTTCTAACTAAGAATTAAAATATTAAGACAGAACTTTTGTTTAACCTACTTCTCTTTACCGTCTGCACTCTTACGCAAAAGTTTCACCACTAAACTCTCAGGTAGAATATAAGTGTTTTACCCGTATTGACATTCAATATGACAAATTGACGGCGCAAAGTCGAAAAAAGGTCGCATGCCAATGCGCGTACAACCAGATCAACATTGGGTTGTCGTGTGCGGCGGCGAGCGCGCTTCGTACATTCCAAGCTGGAATTCCAAGCGCGATATTGGCATCTATTGTGGTCCACGTACACACTGATCGTTACGTAATCGGCGTTGGAGTGGCGCGAAGAGATGAAAATACATCCAACGCCCGAATCTCGCCACGCCAGCGACTTTCTTATTTTTTCCCCTTCGTGCGCGAATGCTGTTCCTTTCTAGTGGATAAGATTGATAAGCCAAGTTGATTTTATCAAGCTTTTGTACCCGCATTTACACACGGTTTTATTACGTGCAATTAATTTTCTTCGACGTTAAAGTTTCATTTTTAACTCGAGATCAGCGTCAACAAAAGCACCAATAACAAGGAAGTGAAATCGACGATGCGGTAAGATTTACTTCGACATAATTGATTGAAAAGAGCTCAAAGGGGGGAGCTGCTTGAGCAATGAATAATTTATCCTAGAACCTCTTCATGCTCAAACGGCTAAGTGGTTTTCATCTTATCCTTGTCCTCGAAATAATAAAAAATTATTATTCAGTTTATAGCAAACTGGGTACACAAGAGAGAAACCACTACAAATGCTTTAAAATTTAATCGTCACTCAGTGCACACTGCTGTTAAATTTTATATTTGCCCGCTGGTTACGTTCTGATCAATTAATTAAAACAAATTTCAATGATAACTGACATTAATTCACATGAATTTAATTGAGTTCGTTGGTGTATTGTTAGGCTGGCAAATTTAAAGGAAATTTATACTCACGATGTTGTTTTCTGATGCGATTGAAGTATCCAATCCAATATTGGTGTTATGAAAGCGTAATGCGTGCGCGATGTGTATACGTGTATAATATAAGTATCAAAACTATTCGAAGGACAACAATTGGCAATAAACTTTACGATTGATCGCTGCACTGCACGTTCGGTTGCGATAAGTTTTATGAATTTCCTTTCCAACGAAGAGAAGCGACCACAAATGCAATTAATTCGTTTTGCCGAAGATTTCTCCCCTTTGATGCTTTTGGTACTTCAGCACACAAAAGCAGTTGGTAGTTGGTTGATTTGTTGGTTATTGTTGTGCTTGGGAGTTGTGTTGGTGGAGTGTTGGTGGAGTGTTCGCAACTTAATCAACGCACTGCTAATTTGTTTCTGAAGAATGAAGAACAAACGCTTTATCGTTAACTATTTACATGGATAATAAATCGTTGAAATTGCTAAAGTACACACTACAACACACACTTTTAAATATGAAAGCAAGGAAGGTTTTGCTGCGGTTTGAAGCTGCGGAGATGCGGAGAGATGGGCGCGAGGATGTTTGTCGGTCGTCCGGCGCGCGTACGTATGTAACTCAAAAGGGACGCGAAACAATGTTAGGGGTCATAGCGCGCGCGAAGAGCCCTACATTCGCGACGTCGACGTCGGCGGCGGCTGCGGCGCTCGACTCCGGTGTGGCGATCGGCGTGCGGTAACGCAATCAGCAGAACGCGGCGGCGGCTGGCGGCGCGTCCCGACGCTGGGACAGAATGTTGGAGGAGAGGCAGCGATGCAATGCGAACCGGGCATAGACACATGCGGATGAAGCGGCCGTTACGGCCCTAGAGCATCCACGAGGCGCCTGCGTCCGCCCCAGAATCGATGGACCCATCCCAAAGCGCAATTGCTTCCACTGCTGCCTCTGCTGCTTTTGCTTCTGTCGGCGGCGATGCTGTTGTTGCCTGCTTTTCCCGGCCGCTTTCCTTCGACTTCCTCCACGCGCGGCTGCTTCGGTTTACTTCAACTTTTCGCCCGGCAAGCGCTCTGCTCTTATCGTACACACATGAGAGACGATGACGACGACCAAGACGATGATGACGCACATAAAAACAGTACACACAAAAAGTGCGCTTAATTTTTCTTCCGTCGTCTGAAGGTTTATGCCTGCCTTTATTAAGAAAGCTTCGGAGCTCAAAATCTTCTTCAACGTTTCCACGTTTATTGCGATTTGTTTATTAAGAAAGTCTTTAGCACTTCTTCTAGGAATATGAGATAACTTTTTATACAATTTTTCTTAATGTTAATGAAGACAAGTATTGATATCGTCATTAATTAAAACTAGAAGCGTCTTTGCCAAAGTTTGCGCTTAATTGAATTAAATTTATAATTATGCCACAACGCTGCTCCAAGTAATTGGCTTCCATTAGGTGTATTGTATGTATGTATTAAACTTTCCAATCTAATTTGCATGCCAAGAAAAAACTTATATCTGAGCTTATTGGGTTGCATACAGCAAAAACTATTCCTTTAATCTTCAAGCTGAATTGAAAGAATTTTTTGCGCACTATTTGATATCGTACCTTTCAATAACAAGCAAAAATCGAACATCATAAAAATTCCGAGCATGAATTTGTGGTTAAGCTATACTCACCCAGACAGATGTCACAAAAATCGATAAAGATTTCTAAAATATTAGGTAATTCTATTATAAAGTGAACATGTCTATATATATTGGAGTATTTCGTCAAAGGGAATATTGGTTACGCTGTTTAGAAAGGTGCTAATATATTAGCTCCACATACCTATCAACAAAACACTAAAATTTACCGTGCGACATCCCCATCGAGTATAAACGCTGTCACGTATTTAGTTACGGATTCGCCATGGGGTGTTATTATGTCATTGAAGCTGCTTCTTGCTTAAAATCACTTCGAACTCTATATCTATATTGAATTTAAGAGCTTCTTATTCTGTAAATATCTTATAGCTGTTAAATACTTCTATAAAATGCTGTAAATTATTATACCTAATTAAAAGTTTGCAAAATCCGTACATACTTACCTATCATGTGTGTGGTCTTAACCCAAACTTATAGAATTACTAAAATAAAAGACAACCCGTAACTGAATGCATGACGATGCTTTCGAATTCGCAATGAAAAGAGAGGAAATCGAATGCGTTTGACACCCGCTTGAATTCAACCAGTGTATAAGACGGCCTGGTCTGACGCATCCTCGATGCATCTTAACAACAAAGCCAGTTGGAGTGTGCTGGGTTAGCGTGCCAAGAAGTCTGACTTATTAAAATTTTCCAAGGAGGCCGTTTGAACGATGAAAGCTTCTTTCTTTGAGAGTCAAGTCTCAAGTTGCATTTCGAAATCGTGTTCGATTATTTATGATGGAAGACCGTTCGCGCGAATGTAGCATCTGTCGTGCGCGTGCTTCTCCACACCACAATATTTGCGCTTGACTAACCCACAACAAGGCACACGAGAGCCAAAAAGCCATTGTGATGCTTATTGTAACTTATGAATATAAAGTTTCAGCGTAGATTTCTTACAAATCTACACAACACACATCACCCTTGACATAAAATCAAAGCGTTGTGGTTGAGGCCTACAAGAACCCACAAGAAACAAGATAATCTATCGCGGCAATAAAACTTGCATGGCTTGAGTTTTCTGATAAAACAAAGAATGTTACACACGATCAATTTATTACATCAATGGCTGCATGTATATATAATTTAACGATTGATAGTGTTCATGAATATGTCAGTGCTTCCTGAATGTAAATGTGATTTTTATTTGATTTCGCGCGCTCCTTCATCGGGGCACGCCAATTGATAAACGAGTTGGATGAGGGTTCTAGTGGGACGTCCGGTCATCCGTCCCTTAAAGTAGTAAGGATAACACTTATCTGACGCATCCATGGCCACGCCAGTCGTATCGAAATGTATCCAGTCCACGCAGTGAATGGACTCATTGAGAAAGGCTGCTGCATTAGGTGAGCTGGCTCTGCCTTTACCCTTATTGTCAAGGTCATGTGAGCGATAGTTTGTAACATATCTGGTGTAGCGCTTCCAGAGCGGCATGCGCCAGACGCGATCACCTGTGATAATGCCAGCTTTCCGCGTTTGCTGCCACATCGTCTGCGAGTTCGTGTACACTGCTGCGGCACCCGTGCCCAGGGCATGCGCGCTTCCTGGAGATGTATTTCCAATGTCAATCAGCAACCGCGGCTGAAGATGAATGTTGGAGTACGCTAGAGCGTCTCCTACGAGAAGAACCTTATCGTTACGTGGATCACTAATCCTCACTGATTTTTTTCTAGGATTGTACACAACATCTCCCACCTTCATTGCCATGCCACTGATCATATTCTCGCAGACGGGTATTATGGCCCCAATGTTCAAGGGCAAGCTAAGGGCTGCCATTGTGTACATAGCGGCTACCACGCTTGCTCCTCCAGAGAGGTCAGCCCGGTGCCGACTGAGCTCTTCGGGGCGGTGCACGCAAACGCCGCCGCTGCCGTAGGTTATACCCGGAGCGACAAGTACGATTGGTTTCATGTCTTCGGGCCCACCACAGTATTTCAGCTCAATCACAAGATACGGCTCACAGGACCCTTTAGCCACATGCATCATGCCAAACATCTTAGCATTTTCAATCCATTCGCGGTCATGAATCTCAACGCGGACTCCGCAAGGACAGAGAAGGTTTACCACCTCCTGAGCAAAGTGCTGCGGTGTCATGTAATTTGCTGGCATGTCAGTCCACTTCCTGACAATATTCTGTGCTTCTGCCTTAAAAATGCCTCGTTGAAAGCTGTCAGTGTCACCGGGTCCATGTAGCACCACGCTAGGAATCACCTGGGCATGATCTTTGTTCTTGAATTCTTGATACCGCCACATCGCGAGCACTGCGCCCTCTGCGGCGCCTTCCGCAAAGTCCAAATCTTCGACGTGGATCTCATTGCACTTCTCCGTTTCCATCAGCATATGGGTACCAATAGCAGCTCCTACTCGCGCCATTTCCATGCCTTCGTGGATCGCTTCCAACTCGTTGTATCCCAGGTTCTTAGGGCCGAGGCCGACGACTGCAATAGCAAAATACTCTTCGACCAAATTATTAAAAATTCGACCTTTGCCTTGCGTGAACTCAGTTCCAGACAATTTCATCAATTCCGTCAGACGACCACCAATTTGATCATTGAAATGTGTTGCTGCTTCGCTGAGTTTTGGCTCATTGTCTTCGCCTTGATATACACCTAGGATTAAGCCTTTGCGTTTTTGCTCTCCGCAATCGCAATATGCACGTCGAGCCAGCCGATTGACAATGGCTCGAACGGCACGTGAATATTGGAAGAAAGAAGTGGCTGCGATCATGATTGTGTCTTTATGTTATTATGAATATCACTTCAAGTACGACTGATGCGCGCACTATGAAAAATTTCTACGAGGTTGAAATGAGAATGGAATTTAAAATCGACGAACATGTAGTGCAATGGCAAAACATAAATAAATTCAATGCCTACTGCGTTTCGGATGATACGATCGTCAGTTGTCGACAATAAGCATGGCCAACTCTTTTCGAATAATATCAACACTTTTCTATATAGAACTTTGAATTAAAGTTGGCGCACAGAGTCAAACGTCAGGCGAGCGTCTGAATGTGCCGCGTCATTTTCGCGCTGCGAAATATGAAGTGCTAAAAGTTTTGCGCTGTCAATCAGTGAATGGTCGGGGCACACAAGTGGCTGGCACTTCCAAGTGGCCGACGAGATTTACACGTTTGGCAAACATATATACAAATAAATGTGCTAATCGCGCTGCCGACAAACAAGGCGGCGAAAAGTGGTGTGAAAGTGAGCGCATTGTTACCGTTTTGTGTCTTTTTCGGCGCGCTTGAAGAGTGTGAAGCGCATTTGACGGGCCGACAATGGCGCAACCCCGATGCGGTATTTTTGCGGCATGCATCGTATGCACGTAAAGGTGCCGCCGCTCAAAGGACGCGTTCGGCTCGAAGTAATTTGCTTTAGTTACTTGCGAGTCACAAAAGCGCACAGCCAACAATTGGCTTCGATGCCATTTGCGCCGAAAAGCCAACACGCATTATTTGTCTGAATGCGATTTGTGCTTGTCGCTCTTCTTCTTCGATGATGACAAACATAAAATGGACAACAGCCTCATTCACTGCTGTAAGTGAAGTGAAGTGCGAGCTTATGCCATCATAGTGTACAGCATACTGATTAAATTGTACCAACAACAACAAGCGTGCCTAATCGGATAACAAGATTTTTAAGCTTTTCCTAAGCGCTCTTTAACTTAATCCCTCAAAAAAATCTCAGGTACAATGCTTTATACTACTTTACTTATGCTTTGTCAATTTTTACAAGGTCTTGAGATCTCATTATGATGTCAATAAACTTATTACTTACTTAATATTGGTTTATGGTTTTTTATGACAAGATTTGTCAATAATTTGTTCGAGGAAGCTACAAATAATGTTTCTAGGTTGCTTTGTGTCCTGTCATTATGCAGACAACAGATTAAGAAACTCTCCCTGGTAGATGGCTTCGGATGGCTAACGCGTGGCGAAAAACCGCAAACACATGGCGCGTACACCCCCATGGGCAAAAATCAACGGCCGCCACCGCCAGAAATGCAATGCGTCGTCAGCCACCACCGACGATAGTTTGTTTCACCCCTAAATGTATGAATCACGTGCACGGATGTATACATGACGCAGATATAAATTTATATCCGCAGCAGCCATTAGGAGATTTTCCTCCATCACCAATTGTGTGCCTGTGGTACAACAGTTTCAGTCAAATACGGCTTTACTGGTGCTTGAAACTTTAGGATCATGGTATTGGAACTTGCAGAAGTTTGATAATAATTAAATATGTACAGATTTAATTATGGATGGAAGTTTGGTAGCAGCAAAAAACGGTGGTTAGAGAGTTTGAGAAGTTCAGTTTTTTACTTGATTATTAGTTGGCAAATTGTGCAATTAATAGTCACTTTGCACACGTTGCATTGCGTTTTTCATTTTTCATTACTTTCGCAGTTGTTGGAGAGTGATCTAATTCTTCAATAGAAAAATGCATAAAGTGCATGCGTGCCCAGCTTAAGGCAATCAATCATAAACGTCAGATCGCAGCACTTACACGAATAAAATTGCGTATTTTGGCAAAAAGTGCCAAAAAATTCATTGCTTATGTAATGTAGGTCTGATGAATGTCTATTGAATATTCATATTTTTAGAAAAGGCCAATCGTTCAATCATCTCATCACAATACGCACTAACAATATTCTACAGTTTTGCCGTTAGAAATATATTTGTCAATTTGTACACTGATTGACTAGCTAATTAATAATATTCTCTGCAGATGTGCATTTGTAATTAAAACTCATTGTTATAATTATCATTAAATAATAGTAAATATTGATTTAATTCTGTAATTAATGTGCATAAAAAGTGACGTACACTTGTATCCACTTTAAATCTGAAGATCTTTTCTCTCGTGAAGCAAAGTGTCGACGTAATTTTGATTGATGCACGCGTTGTAAATCTTTGTTACCTATCTCCAGCTACTTTAAAAGGATTGGAATAAAACTACTTACGGTTTATGTCAAAATAGTTGCAAGCAATTTGTACCTACAGATAAGAATCGATCAAAATTTGTCTTATAAGAAATTTTTAAAAAATGTTTTTTAGTAAAATATGTCATAATCAATCACGCACATTATTTTACTTCTTTGGTATTAAAAAACTAATAAGTATCGAGTGAATGAAAATAAGTTTCAAATGATTTTAGCGGTTATAACCATGATATAATGCACGGTCCTAACAGTTGTCATCAAAATCTAACAATACGATATCTCACTGAATCTCAGGTAAGTACTCCATTATAACAAAAGTCATTGTGAATGTCACTCATGGAATGAAATTAATTGTAAATGCAGCCACAATGTCCTCCCGGTGGCTCAAACAGTAGACGCGCGACAAGCGTAGGAAAACGCGTGAAATCGAAACCACACTTCAACAATCGTTTAGACGATCCCTCGCGTCCCTATCGCAAACCCCAAGCAAACCCTCATACAACCTACCCCGATCCATAAAAATCAAAGATGTTAGGGGCAAGCAGAGACAAAAGGGGCCACGCACATATGAAACATCTTTGTGTGGTAGCTGGAGCAGCCACCACTTGGGGGCTGAAAGCGTCAAGAGGCAATTCGAGGGTTCTTTCCAAGTAGATATCGAAGGGTACAAGACCCTCACACCCTCTTTTCGCCGCTTCGTTATTATGTATCGCCAAGGGGGCAAGCCCCCACCTCAGGAGGCGACCAATGGCAACGGTCACATTTTTGACTTTTGCCAAAATTATCACTCGACTTTACCATCCCAGCCTTGATGGCGCGCTGAAGAGCCAGTAGTCAATATATCGCAACGAATTATATCCAAGCATTTAGTTCGCCGGACGCATCCAGGCCGAGGGTGTCTTGCAAAATCAAGTGGCAAGTGAAAAACTTAACCAAACGAAAGTAAACTTGTGCCTTCTCAAGATGTTTTCCTCCGAGTACATGCATAAACCAGTCAAGCCATTGTCGTCGCCTCCACACAAAATATTCCGTCCGTGGGATGCAAAGAAAAAACAAGCAAGTGCCATGTCCGTGCAGCAACAGGACTCGACTGTGACTACGACCACCAAAGAAACTGCGGAATTTGCGCCTGCAATCAAGTCATCACCAATGTCGCCAATATTTCTGCCAGATTCGGAACACTTAAAAAACTTTAGTTTGTCACCTCTTCAATATGCGCCAGTGTTTTCGATTCCTCCGCCAACAATGTCGGATTATCTCCAGGCACATCCTAGCGATATAATACTGCCGCCCAGTTACTCTCTGGAAGAATACGCTCGCGTGTTGTCGCAGGATCAAGAGGCGAAATTGCTGAACGCTCGCAAGCAACGACCCAAAAAGTACAAATGTCCGCAATGCAACGTGGGCTTTTCGAACAACGGGCAGCTCAAAGGGCATATTCGCATCCACACTGGCGAACGGCCGTTCAAATGCGACGAGAAGAATTGCGGAAAGACGTTCACCCGGAATGAGGAGCTCACCAGGCATAAACGCATCCACAGCGGTGTACGGCCGTTCGCGTGCACGCAATGCGGGAAATGCTTCGGCCGCAAGGATCATCTCAAGAAGCATTTACGAACGCACATGCAGCCGCGCGGCGGCGTCTACGCTTATCCTGTGATGCTGCCTTCGGATTTCTGGGCGTCTGCCACCAGCAGCTATTCGTGTATTACGTCAATGCCACTGCTTTTCCCAGGCCATGCTCAAACCCAAATGTGAAATACATACTTACTTATTTAATGTGATCTTCAGCGTTGATCCAATTTACGAAGAGCCTCTAACACAAAAAGTAAATCTAAGAGGCCAAATCTGTTGCAATAATTGTTTAAATCCATGTAAATATAAAAGTTTAGTAAATTGTACATAAATATCGCAAAGGTAATATTTATCAATTGTATTTTTATATGTATCTACCTAGATGTAGGTATCTACTATATCAAATGTTATATTTAATGTAATTTTATACCAGAAACTGATTAGAAGTCTAGTATTATTATGAATTGAATAAATAAAACTAATTTTCAATATACCTACCTGCTGTATATCTACGAATTTAGCCATTTTGCCCTGACATGCTTGAAAAATAAAATTCATTCAAACGAATGGTAATGTTACAAATATTTCCGTTTTACGCCCACCCTACAATAGTCATTATGGAATAGAGTAATATCACTTTGAGGATAATACTTTTAAGACGGAAGTTTCATTCGCAATTATTGGAGTTTCATTGAAAAATACTACGGATTATGTAGCGTTATGGTCACCTACCGGCTATCCCGCTGCGAGCTAATGACCACGCCAACGTACAATACCATTCATACTTTGAAAGTACCCAATTTATGAATGAATGCTTCAACTCTGAGCAATTTACTATTACTCAGTGCGACTGTCAACGCTCAATCCTCAGATCAAAGCTTAATCTCATAATAAGTTCAAGAAATAGTAGACATTATGAGAGCAATACTAGGTACTTTGAATCACGAAATGGCACAATAACATTGCAATAAAAATAACTGCGTGTTCCATTACTTGGCTTAAAAAGTTTCAGCTCGTTTTCCATTTCAAGCTCTATTTATTTTATACAAGCGCCGCCGTCGCTAGAGAATAATGAAAACAATGCAGAACATGGCAAAGTTTACGACAACTTTCTCAAGATGTTGCCGGTTTGAGAATAACCATATTCTTTATATTCTTTAAACTAATTGTAGTATTCTTTGAATATCCATATCTCTGGCAAGCTAGTAATTCCATAATTGTGGACGCATTGTGTGGTTTGTGCAATAAAATTGAACTTTAAAAACTTTTCAACTAAGTTGTCACAATGCACTTGAAGCTGAAAGCAATAAATTTAGAGTAGCAATGCTCGTCGAGTGAATTGAACAAATATTGCACGCCTATCGAAAATAGACCGTGAATGCGAATGAAATGATGACACAATTACGGCATAGAGATCGCAGGTAGGGCCGTCATGACACCCACATGCGAGTCAAATATAGGTTACTTGCAGAGCTGAAGATCTATCTCTAAGCACCTGTTCCGCAAAACTCGAATGACTTTTCTCATATCAGCTCATCATCGGTGCTTTGCCATTGATTCTACTCTATTCTAGTTATTCTATAATACTAACGTTATTACATGACTGGGTCTGAATGAAACTGAAGCTTATGGTCAGCAGTTGAATGGTCTACGGACACCACCCTCAAGTCGCAGAGAACTTTTTTCGTGAGAACCTTCTTGACCCAACTTTTTGCCTTCTTGTGGCACAATGCACTCATTCATGGTACGGACAATTTTTTACAACGAGTCCACTACTTTCGTGAATGTTTTTATACTGCGCTATTAATGCAATAAAGATTCATCAAATTATTTGACATTTCAGCTGAAGATCAATGGCAAACCTTTGCAGATCGTAGGCGTAACTCGATAATCTGCATTTTTTATAGCGAATTGACTGGAAAACAGCTCGTCGAAGAATTGAATGAAAGAATAAGACTTGTGTTTATTCTTTGTGATTGTGATCAATCAAATATTGCTTCTTTGGTGGGTACATCAAACATGAATTCATCTAAAAAGTGCTTTATTGTGTGCTTGCCAGTAATATAAACTATTATTCTTGAAATGATTGATACTCTTATTTTTTATTGTTTTATTAAAATTTGTTTACTTTACCAAATTAATATAATATTTTGTATTGCAAACACCATGCCAGTTCAAAGCAGTAAAAAACATGGCTTACTGAAAGGGGATGTGCAATTGGTTTAGGGATAAAAATATATCATCGCTTTCAGCTCACAATTATGAGTACAAAGGGTTTGCGTCATCGATGGAGAGACGCCATGTTCGCGGATAAAGTAAGGAAAAGCACCCTAGCATCCTATTAATACGTACTTTCCGCAGTGCCAAGAGTGTGAGAAATACAGAGATCCCTCCGGGGATTTTCCTTTGCACCCTTGCATATCATTTGCAATTGTATTAAGAGAATTAAGACATAAGTAATGCGCCGTTTATTTCGTTAAAGTTTCAAGTTTTCCCAATTATCTTTCAAAATCACAAACTCTTCAACCTAAAAATATGCGGAGTAATTTTATGCAATCAGAGATCGTTGATTTTGCTTGTAAACACGTTCATTAACTTAATTAAGTCATCAAGATATGGAAAGACATGTCCGCACATTGATTTAGCAATCAAAAGAAGAGGTCACGATGTCTTGTAGCTGTTTGATTTGTAAACAAGTTGCGAGAGGCGTTTGCGGTCAATGATGATGAAATGATAGAAAGTGATATGCTAAATGAGATGCTGGCAAGTTTTGCGTTCGACAGACAGACTCGCCGCATGAATTGCATTGAGATCGATAAACCGCTGCCAATTTGTTGCCGCCGCTGTGGGGGGTTGAGCGCGAGGTTTGCCGCTTCTGCTAGAATGTTGTGAGCTTTTACCCCTGCCTGTCAACTTTCCAACTTCCGTATTAAATTCATTTATTATCTCATTGACGCATTGAAAATTTCGATACGATAACTACAAACAGCCACAAAGCGTCTACATGTTTGTTATATAACACCAACGAGTGAAGCCTTGCACAAAGACTGTGAGGCGAAGGAGAAGAAGAAGATAAATAAAGTACAGACGGGATCGCCTCAATGGGATGATCTTTTCGTTATCGTGGGTTACATGGCATTGCGTCTGAGGCACAATAACGATATTGATGAATGATCGATATCCTGCGGTTTTTATTTATTTCCTCTTTTCTCGTTTTACGATCATAGAATCTCTCTATTCATTCCAATCGGCCCCATTCTTCTTATTAAGGGTAGCAAATAACACAATATAAATATAAATGGCCAATATGCAATATGCATTTACATACGACATTTATACCCAAAGCCAAACGCTTCATCTGCAATTTACATTTGTAAATTCCGATTTTCAAATTGAGATTGTGACTTGTATACGTAATATTGGTTTGTGAAAAGCTGAATTAAGGGGCGCTAGTTGCTTGTGCGGTTTCCGCAACAACAAACCATTCAGGGACACCCTGGAGTGTCGCACTAACTATCTTGTCAATACTCGCTTTAAATGTTACTTGCTTCTCAGCTTCTCCAGCAGAGTGAAATGCTTCACATAAAGAAGAGGCCACCCCAATTCAACAATATTTCTATTATGGTACCGTTGAGAGCATTCACATACGATCGTACAATTCTCTGCTTGACTTCTATGGGTAATTGCATCCTGACTTGTTTGTTCACAACCGTTATGTAAACACGTACGTGTGTATACCCTGCGTTTTATTCATTATGCAAACTTTATTAATTTTATCTGCATATTTTTCTTTGTTTTCTTCTGTTTCATTCATGCAAAATGTCTTGCAAAAGGCTATGGTTTTTAGGTCCGCAAACAATGCACAAAGAACTGAGGGTCACGTCAAATTTTGAAGGATTTATCGAAAATTTATAAAGCAAGTCTTCGAGTATCTTCGTCGCTTGCGATTATGAATGAATGAAGGCAAGTTTCTCCCGCATTCTACAAAGTGCGTGGCAGTCAATTGTTACTTTGAAAATGACAAAGAACGAATTGAGCTGATTTTTAATTCAGTTGTGTGTGGTCGCAGTAATTTATGTTCTACGGTTGAACCGTAAAAAATAATATCATTATATGTAGGTATCGTGGTGCTCAATTGTTATGGTCAAGTATGAATGAGTTTTGATTTGGAGTTCATTGATGATTATAGTTTTCAACTACAGTTATAAACTACTGATATGCTATACGTACTTTAAATGAAATAAACAAACACATAAGTATCATACATAGAATAATAGAACTTTGATGCAACTTTTCCGTAGTTCTTTTGCTTTTTGGAAAAATTATTGTATGTAGGTACTTACAGAGTAAACTCAAGTCAAGTCGTGATTGTCACACACTTGTATTTCTAATATTTTACATTTTCGTCTGTAACGTAAATAGTAAGTACGATTTTTATTAGTGGTTTACCTACATAAAATTAAAGATTATCTATTATCTATACAAGTTTAACTAGTACAAGTTTACTTTTAAATTTATACTTACACTTCTTTTAGCATTTAATTTGTGGCAGCCACGTTAGCGTTATTTAGTTTATATCCTATTAAAGGATATTAATAGATAATAGAATAGACATATTATGTGTATTTATCACTTATTTATTAGAAGCTTTAAAAATTGGTGAGAGTATTGGAGTAAAAGTGTACTTCCACATATGGTTTATTTAAAATTGATTGATTTGAAAGTTGACAACTTTTACACTTAAAATCTATTTGTAATGTGATAAGAAGTGATCAAGTTCCTACGCGCCTTGACCAAGAGCGTTCAATAGCGCAGCGGTAGCGTCTATAGTGCAGCGGTAGTGTCTATATCGCGCGTCTTGGGTTCAGTCCCCATAAGCGGAGAACATTTTTTTGAAAATTAAATAATTTGCATGCGCCTGTAGTTTACAGTTTCCTACAACACAATAGTAGACTCCTACTAATCAATCGTCTACAGATGGCAATAGCGCTCCCAGTCTCTTGGTAAGAAAGATCGGGAATGGGAGTCAGTCCACTGCGGACCAAGGAGCTG
>NBZA01001482.1:35350-48014 GCA_003054995.1 Aleochara bilineata
ATAGTAAAACGGGTTTTATAACGCAACAACTTTTGAAAAGTCAGAAAACTTTAATATTTATTAAATATTAACGCAAATAAAATAATGATTTTTATAGACAACTGTAGAATACTGTTGTGCTTACCTTTATTTTTACATACCTTGCATGTTAACTTTTATTAATATTAAAAAACATTGTCCAATATTTATTAATATTCACATTTTTCGCCAAATAAAACACTGTTTATTATAATACATTTAAAGATGAGAAATATTAATTATTCCTTGTACCGTTAATGCTAAAGTACATTTTATATAAGATCTTTGACTTTAACAAACATTGATTTGTTTGAATTGTTCCTCATCTAATCCTAATCCTCATCTAATGCTCTATATAGTAATAGTACGCTACAAACTAAAGATGAATTCCTTCCATAACTTCTTCGGCTTCCTCGCGAAGGTTTTCCACTTTTTCCAGAAGTATTAACTACAAATGTATTTTCAATCAAGCATATCATAAAAATCAATCATAAAAATATAATACCTTTGCAGCTGCAATTAATTGATTTGCCAATTTTCGACTCATAAATTCAACTTGCTGAATTAATAATTCAGGAGTAGCGCGAGCGACGCTCTGCAAAGTTTTGAAACCGGCATTAAAAAGTTGTTTTGCTCTATTTTGCTTTACGGCCGGTAATTTCATTAAAGGAATCAGTTCTTTAACACAGCAATGTGACAATCGTTCAGACATTCCTTTCAACAATAACGCAAATGCCCAAAAATCGGGAAATTCGCCACAAAAATAGTAGACACTTGATGAAAAAGTAGCGGCTGATGTCATAAGGTTCTGGATGAGGCCGCGATTAATTTCGTACTTTTGTGAAACTTCATATAATGACATCTCGTTCCATAAATCATAAAGCATTAATGTTACGTAAAATCGATTCATAACGCGTTCGTTCATCTCAGTTATTTTCTGATTCGTTAATAACTTTCCTGCAACCGCATCGCAATAGCCTAATACTGTGGCAGTCTGCATGTTTCTCTCATCTAGTTTTGTAAACTAAAATTGTAATGAAAATAAATGTGAAAATGTAAAAAACTAACTAAAATCTAACCAACTCATACAACAATGCTTTCCGCGGTTTCACTTGTTCGGATATTGTGTATGGCGTAACTAAATACATGAGATGTAAACCAGTAAAAAGGACGAGACTTCTTTGAGCTTTAATTAGATCTTCATAAAGAATGTGCGCATGGGTCAAATCCAAACCACCTAAACAACACAATACTGTATAAAAAGAAGTTTACAAAGTAAAATATCAAACCTCTCATTGCAGCTTTCCCAAGATCGGTAACTTCAATTTTAGTATTATTCTGAAGATTGACAGATAGCTTTTCTTTTTTACTAGAGGTAGACGATTGCGTCCTGCTACTAGTAGTGGTACTGCCAGTAGACGGAAGCTAAAATAACAATTACTCCCAGATACTAAACAATTTTAAAAAATTATAACGTACAGTAACTTCCAGACTGAGAGACACGTTTTTCCTCTCATTTTGTTGCCGTTTCATATCTTCAGTTACCAAAGCTCCACACTTAAATAAATTTTTAATAGCTTGTCGTGTTTCTTTTCGTAGATCAATACCAAGTCGTTTACTTTGCACAGCCATTAAAGTTTGCTCGGTAATGTTTCGTAACTCATCTTTGGTATTAGCTAAACCTAGAGAAATGCAACTAAGTAAAAAGTTTTGTAAACCTTCACTTTCATTTTCATGCAACGACGACAAGGCTATGTCCATTGGAGATAGAAACAACTCTTTTACGCGCGGCAATTCTCTTGGAAGACATATTAAAATACTTTCTCCTATTTCCCCAAATCCTGCACGTCCAGCGCGACCCACCATTTGTTTATACCGCGATAAATTTATAAAATCACGCCCGACATACGGATTACGTATGATAACCCGTTTTGCAGGCAAATTTACACCGGCCGCCAAAGTAGATGTGCAACAAATAACTGAAATAACACCGTTACGAAAACCTTCTTCAATAATACGCCTCTCTTCTCCTGTTAGACCTACAATTGATTATAAATAAATGAAAACGTATACCCAACTTGTAAGTTTTGAATTCCTACCTGAATGATGATAGGCAACGCCAAAGTCAAGTGTTAGTTTTAGAACTCTGCACAGAGTACCAATCTCATCTTTCAAAGCTCGTTTTATTTGGAGTTTCTCATTATCACGGTGTTTTCTTAGTTCACTAGAAATACTAGCAATTTAGCACACATTATTTACTTGAGGCATACCTTACGGATTGAGAGCTTTACACAAAAGTTTAGCAACATTCTCGCAGTTTTGTCTTGTTTTGCAAAATATCAAACAAGAAGAATCGGGAATAACATCTGATACTAATCCTCCCAAATGATCTGGGTCAATTTTTTCCAAATCGGGGCGATTCTAAAACATAATTAGATCAATTACTATATGCACTTAACAAAAATTTGTATTGAAAACTTACTTTATAATAGGAAGTTCGTTTTTCTAAAACTAATATATCATCTACATCAGAAGCAGCATTATTTACACGTGCAATTTCCGCTTCGCATTTTACAAATTCTACTAACTCTACCGGACGAAAATTATTCGAGTATTGATCAGCATCAAGAAATTCGCAAATTTCGTTAATATTTCCGATAGTCGCACTCATTCCAATAACTTGAATATCTGCAAACAATTTGTTATATCTGGATGTATGTATAAGTATATATATAATAAACTACTTTTTAGTGTTTTAATTTTTGTAAGCAGAGATTCTAGACAGGCTCCTCGCCGACCTTCACCAAGTAAATGCAACTCATCGACCACAACTAAACCAATTTCGTCAGTACGATTTTCTTCTATTAAACTATTTACTAGACTTAAGGCTTTTTCGATTGTGCATATATAAACAGAGTTTTTCCTTCTACGCTGTCGTGGTGGATATGTACCCTTCCCACCTGCGTATTCCTCTACAAGGAACTCCATTGCAACGGCAAATGGTGACATTGCCCAAACCTAAAAGTCAATTTTTTACTTACAAATTTATTATTGTCAATTAATGTACTTTTTCTTGAACTATTGCTACATAAGGCAATATAAATAAAACATTCTTTTTTCTGCATAATATCTCCTTAAGTATCAGTATTTCAGCGACCAATGTTTTTCCGCCACTTGTAGGTAAAGCGTAGACTAAATTTTTTCTTTGTTCAACAGCTTTGAGCTTAAGGCACTCAACTTGCCATTCTATAAAAATATTATAAAAAATAAATATAGTTACTCATCATTTAATTTACCATATAGTTCTTCGACGCCTTTATATAGTTTAATTAATTCCTTAATTCTATCAGGTAGTCCAAAAAAAGTCCCATGGTTTATTGCACCATTATTATCACTTTTTTCTGCAGGTGCAGTATCCATAACACTCTTATTCATATTTTCGAGAAAAGCAGATTGAAACATCATGCCAATATTACTTAAAGTGTCACTAGAAAGATTGATCAGTTCTTTATTGGCACTAACACTCTCTTCTGCATGTTTTATGACTTTCAACATAATTTCAGGATTTTTAAATGTTTGATTTAACAAATCATCTATTCTTGATTGATTTTCCATTCCATCCGTATGAAGCACAGAAATGTTCTCTTTATTTCCAGCATCACAAATTGATTTCTCCACATTATGGAACGTTTGAGCTATATCTTGCTTGTATTGAGTTGACAAATTAATTAGTTCAACTAAATTTGAATTTTGAGTAAACTGACTTAATTTTGATCTATTCGCGTGTTTTTTCTTTTGACGAGTTTCTTGAATCTTTGATATTGCGTGTTCAATTTGATTCATAAATTGAGAATTATTACAATATTGTGTAAACTGAATGTTATCAAAAACTAAAATTACAATATAAAAATAGTTATAAAGAAGTAAACAGAAAACACTTACCTGTATTTTCATGCTTGTCAAGAATTTGGCCCAGTGAATCATTCATAACAAATTCATTCATTTGTGAAGATGATATGCCATCATCTTCCTGAACCTCCTTCAACTCCCCTTTACTTTCCCCTAAGAAAGCCTTGTTTGTACTTTCGTTAAATGATGAAGTTTCAAACAAATGTTTTAAATCCTCTTCAAAACTTAGATTCAATCTACTCTTTTTAAAATGTTGTCCGCATTCAATATCACTTGAATCATCACCAGATTTTTCTGTTTGATTTTCAGCTTTATTATCTCCATGTCTTTTTCGTTTATCTACTAATTCCATTTTATAATTGTAACAATTTATCACCTTATTACACTAACAATAATATCATCAAACTGCTTTTCTGATAGTATAAAAGTTAGGTTATTTTGAAAAACATTCGTTGCTCCGCTTACAAGTCAAGTAAGTTGCCTAGGTGTTGTAAACAAATAGAAGATATAATGCTCATAAGTATTATAAGTGATAAATTACATATGCAAATTATGTGGTATTATTTGTGCATAAATTAATGTTAATACATCTTTTAACTAACCTTCTGTGTTAAATGTTTTACGATACATCAGTTTGATTAATATTTAATACATGTTATATAATGGTATTAACAAGTAGATTTCACACAGTTTCAAGACTCTTTTTATCTTTTGTACCAAAGCATAACCCGGCAAGTGCTAATGACATAGCACTTTTCAAAGATTTTATAAGTTCTTCAAATAATTTAGTTGTGCTCACAGGTGCAGGAATATCAACGGAATCAGGTGATATTGTTGTTTTTTCTTTCATTATTATGTTCTCTTAATTATAAATAATATTGTAGGTATACCTGATTACCGGTCTGAAGAAGTAGGGCTTTATGCTAGAACAAATCACAAACCAGTCCAATATCAACAGTTTATAAATGATCATCAAATTAGAAAAAGATATTGGGCTAGAAATTTTGTTGGATGGGATAGATTTTCTAAAATTCAACCAAATACTTCTCATAAGGCTCTACAGTATTTGGAGAATGAAAATGTATTAAAATACATAATTACTCAAAACGTTGACAGCTTGCATAAGAAAGCTGGTAGCAAAAATGTTATTGAATTGCATGGAACTGCCTATCAAGTATCTTGTTTGAACTGTGATTATACTGTAGATAGGCATACTATACAAAGTGAATTAATGTTAAATAATCCTAATTGTGACAATGAAATTGCAACGATGATTAGACCTGATGGCGATGTAGAAATTCCTTTAGTAAGTATTAATATGTAAGAATATTATTTGTTTTTAGTATTTAATTATTTTCAGGATTTTATTGAAAATTTTAATGCTCCTAAATGTAAGAAATGCAAATCAGATTTGAAACCAAATATAGTGTTTTTTGGTGACAATGTACCAAAGACGACTGTTTTACAAGTACAGGACATCATTAGTAACTGTGATTCTCTAGTTATCTTAGGATCAAGTTTGCAGGTATTTTCAAGTTATAGGATAATTCTGCAAGCAGTGGAAGAACATAAAAATTTATGTTTAGTTAATATAGGCCCTACCAGAGCAGATCATTTAATTAAATTTAAAATATTAGCAAAATGTAGTGATGTTTTAGGGCATGTAATGTGTTAATACGAAAATGAGAATGTAAAATAATAATTCATATAATTTTTTTCCAATATGGTTGGTTTTTAATAAAATGAATACTACGCTACACAATTACTTAAATCTAATATTTTTTATATTATTCCAAATTAATTTAAACTGTTCTTTTGAAACGTTTACCTAAATAAAAATACTTGGTCTTCTTCGTAGTATGTATAAAATAGATTAAAATATAAATATCATTTATGACTAGTGTGTATATCTTCTGCTACTTAATTGAGTTTGATTATATTCAATACACGTTACCTATTTTGAAAATTTGAGTTGTTCAGTTAAATCACAATGAATTAAATATGTAGTTCAAATATGGCAAAAGATTTCTTTTATAAAAATAATTGTTCCTGGTTCATATTATATATTCGTGGATGAAGCATATTCGTTGAATCGTTCCTTTTAATCTCATAAACAGATGTTTACCAAAGTTTGGCACATTGCTAAGATTATATTATTTGGTTCCGGTTAGTACTGGTATCTCTACATAAAAGTATGTTACATAGATTATTCTCTTATATTTATCTTAAAAATATTTTATACGAAAATAGTATGGAATGAATATACCTCACACAAGTTTGAAAGCATATGACACAAATTCAATTGAATGATAATATTTCAATGCTTGATTGTATTAAACAGCACCAAACATTTACGGACGACAAATAATACGGTAGATTAATTACTCGCCATTTTTCTCTTCATTTTTCAATTTTGGAATTGAATAGTTCTCGGGTACCTCGGAAGACGCAACTGATTCATCCTGCGTTCGTTTGCGCTCTAAAGTACCAGGAAATTCAGAACTAGACCCAAGATTTGAACTACCAAACTTGGGTGGTATTGGTGGCGGATTTTCAATTTTCGGGCTTTTTTCGCCTGGTACAATATTTAAATCTTGTTGATGAGTCCGCAAATCAAAGTCCTCATAGCATGTATTATTAAAATTGTTAAGGGTCGTATGGTCAGTTACGCTAATCCCGGAATCACGTAAATCATGATCTTCTGATTCAGTTTGTGTTAAACTTTGAGTTGAAGTATTTAACTCTGCATTCTCTTCTAGAGCTATATCTACGATAGATTCGATGCTAAAAACAGACGGAGTTGATTTTTTGTGTCCCCTTTTAGGAATGTTAGGTGGTGGATCAGAAGGAAGAGCCGGCGGTCTTTTATCCGGTGTGTGCGATCTTGGCGGCAAAGGCGGAGCTTCCTCAAAACTTTCATCTGGCCACGAGTTGCGTAAAGGAGTAAACACTTCAGTTGGAGTCGCCATAGAATGGCGCAAAAGTCTTGGAGACGGCGGTTTGGTTAAAGATCGTTCTCTTGTATGAGTGGGTTTCGGTGGCAACGGTATATCGTTACCCTCACTCTCCCTGAAACATTTTAATTTTCTGTGTAAAACCTGCTAAGAAAATATCAATTGTAATTACCTTGATTTAATCGGCGGTAAACTAGAATAGTCCACACTTCCTCTAGTGGGTGTCCTTGCACTTTCCATGTAACTATTGTTAAATCCTTGGGAGCGCGGACGGCCATCACGCTGAGGAATTGGTGGAGCAGTATTACCCATCATTGGCAGTGTTAAATTCTCACGATTAAGGGTTCCTTTTTCAAGTTCCTAATAAAAACGTATTTGATTATTGTAAAAGAAATTCAAGAAACAATTTGAGCCATGCATCTGAATAAAGCTGTACACAAACATGCAATCGTTAGTGTCATGTCTCGTTATTATTTACAACTTAAGTGTTGTGTAACGAATAATTTAAATATTCAACAAATATTAGTGTTGTTAAATTAATAAAACAGTTTAAACAGGCATAAAGCGTCATTCAAAAATTGCCATAATCAACAACGCGATAGGCTCTAACCATCGGCTTTGTATAATGGTCATCGTTGTCGGTATAGGGTTGTTCGGCCAAATGTCCGTAGTTGCCGCTCGAGTTGGAAGACCGATTACTTTGATTATCTGCTAAACGCTTATCAGTCGGAAGCGGTGGCAAAGGTGTACTACATTTAACAGAAGAGAGCGCATAAGTAAACAACAATGAAAAACAATTACATATAACAATCTTACTTAACAATACTTTCGGACTGCTGTCGCTTTAATTTACTTATTATACCCAAACTTTGTTTGAGTTGAGCAAATCTTTCCAATAAACGTTGATGTAATGGTTGTACTCCTGAAGGAGCTAAAGCTCCATGAAGAGACAATCCATCTTCAATAACCTATGAAAATTACTTGTAAAATTATTATATATTGGTTTATATAAAAGTACATACCTGCATAGTTTCATGAATCATACTCTTTAAAGTGAATACGTAATTCATATGCTCAGGGTATAGTTTAGCAAATTCTTGAGTAAAAAACGCTTGTTGATATTTACAAATACCACCTTGCACGGTTGCATCAATTATTCCTTGCAGTCGCATCGTAAATGGATTTAAATTTCTTCGATGATCTGCGTTATAAATTGTTATCAACATTTTTAATTCTTTTTCTACACTTTGCATTGTTTCACACGCATATTTTACAGGTGGTATTTCTTCAGTCTTCTTATCAACCACTTCAAACCATCGTAAAATCCCTGGTAAAGGACATTCTATTTCAAGAATAGTCCTTTCAATCCACAACGTCTTAAATTCATTTTCTTTGTCCACAATTCCTTTATGTACAGGTCTATCGCATTGGAATCGACGTACATCATTATAATGGTAATAACGTGAAACTTCCTGAGGTATATCATTAGCTAATGTAATTGGTATTGCTTCAGGAATTGGTTTAACATTGCTAATTTGAATATCTAAAAAAAACTCTTTAAATGTATTGTTCAACTTCCAACCATATTCTACTTACATTGCCCTTCTGAATTGATAACTGAATCATCAGGAGGAGTATTTTTCGTCAATAATTGCGCTGATGGGAATTCAGTTTGCAATCTTTGCGTAAACGCAATAATCCTTTCGTATTCCAATCCACGATAGACAAATTGTTTGTTCTATAAAAAGTTGTTTTGCAAAACAAAGTTTATATAGATTATAATAAATAATACTTACCCGCACAAAAAGAGGAAAGCCAAGTCCGTAGAACCCAACTCGGAAATATTCTGGTTCCGGACGGAGCTGTGTTAAAATATTATCAAAGAATTTGGCCTCCATTTTTAGAATATCGCTTAATGCTCGATAATTGAATAACTGTGTCTCGTATAGTTGTGCAAGTTCTTTTAGCAGAGGAATACCTTTTTCCCAACACTTGCCCCGATCAAAGTGATTAATTATTTGACGGTAAAGTTGTTCCTTTACTTTACATTCGGTATACCCACTATATTGTGGGTCAGACATAATTAATTGATTTGACCAACTAAGTTGATCAGCGTATAATTTCATTGTAAAACCAGCCTCTGTGTAATTTTCCGCTGATAAATGTAAGTCGTGCAATTTATATATGTAGCGCAAGTACATTTCCTTACGATTAAACTCATTCTTATAGAAATTTAATAAATTAAATGTGCATGACATTCGTTTGTCCCGATTCTCATCTCCCTGAATTACGCTGCGATAATCTAATAGGCGCTCAAGCAATCTAGTCACTGAACTTATAAACGCAGCGCCACTATCTTTCCAAGCGGGGTCTTCAGCTTGAACTCGATCCAGAAGCCTATAAAATAATTCCTATACTTTAGAATACGTATCCAAGTAATAAAGTATAATACTCAAAATTATTAAATAAACTTACACAGCACTAAGATGTTCCCTACAGAATGCATGAAAATTGTTAGTATATGTTAGTAACTTTAATTTATTATAAGTAGTAAAATAAAACAACTAAAGGAATACTTACATAGTATTGAATAATTGACGATATTCATCATCACCCTTATTCTCCGATATTAAGATATCCAGTTTGTCAATCAACTCACTCTCCACTTGTCTAAAATTACCACGAGTCTTTTGTTCGCATTCCATCATATCAAAAAATATGTGCAATGTCGCCTTCCTCAACTCAATCTCAGGTACTAGTGTTACCTCCAGGAACGGTCCTACCATCGACGGAATGAAATGGAGTTTATGATCACCTAATTGTGACCACATTGATAATATTTGGAAGCCCATGAGCACTCTCATGTCACCATATTTTTCAATAATCTTTTCACGTTTTACATCGGAGAAATGTTCTAATTGCAAAGATGATTGCGTCAAGTAGTCCACCGCTAAACTAAAATAGCTAGTCCACAATTCCTTATCAAAATATCCTCCCCGGGTATCCAAAAATTTGAATGCTAGTGGTTGTGCTAGTTCTTGAAGAGATTTTAGAATTACGTTATTTGTTACCATACGAATGATAAGCCAATCAGGCGAAAACACTTGTTGTTTGACTAGATTCCGGAAGACTAAAAACACACGCATTAAGAAATCCTTTAATGGTTTCCGATCATGCATTGGGCCCATTATGGTTTCCCACAGTCGTTTGTAGTGAAACTCATCCAAAAGCTGTAATAGCCCAATAAGACACGCAACCATACTACCCTGAAGCAATAATGTAATATGTGTATAATATGAAACAACGTCAATTTTATAAACTTACAATAACCGCCGTATCTTTATCAATAATAACAAGCACGGTATTAATAAGAACATCAAATGTACTGATGCACAATGTATCAACATCATGATGAATGCAATTATTTATTTTTCCCAGCTCTTCTGCTTGTTTACGTTGTTTGAATAGAAATCCAAGAATTTCAGCAAGTATTTCTGAACATAAACGCAGTTCCTCTCGACGAATTAAATGATTGCGCAAATGTTTACAAACATGTGTAAGGAGTATATTACGCGATTCTAAAAAATGTGCATTTAGCAATTTGCAAATTAACACATATAATAATAAAATTTTACCATCATTATGAAACAGTTTTCCCTGCATTAATGTTTTCATAAAGAACAATTTCGCCTTTGTCAATTGAGCCTCTCCATCTCTAGGAGCATCCAGCATTGTGTTTGCCAAAGCAGTTACTTCCAGGATAGGTAACATGTCAACCAATTGTTCGAAAACAACACCAATGTTCACAAGCAGCGCAACTTGAGAAGTAATAATCGAGGTTTGAGTCAGGCCCAGCATATTGTTCAATGAAATAAAAACGCCATTCAAATCTCGGCGAAAACTGTCTTCAAGAAGTCCACAACTTGCGCGAGAAAACAGCATTCGACTTTGTATAATAAGTTTAAAAATTGATTCCAAACTCTTAAAGCATTTCATAATGGGTTGTTGTTTCTCGAAAGATAAAACCCAGTCTGCGCAATGCTGAACACTTGTTAATAAACCCTTGTAGACTAAAGCAGCTGCAAAGTGATCCTTTATATATGCGTCTAATACTGGTTTAAAATATTGGAACTTCGATTCATCCAGTAGACTGAAAATAGATACTAGTACGTGAAACACCAATCCACTGTGAGATGTTGAGTTTCCTTCTTCCGTAGAAAATAAAGCAAACAAAGCATCCAAAACATCCTGCAAGAATTTAACTAATTCTTCGTCGCCAAGTCGAAGCACTTTCTGCAGTGAATCTTGAATTTTTTCTGGGTGAGATTTCCAGCGTAGAAGTGATAATAAGTCCGTGTTTTGAGTTAATTTCGTTGAGCATAGCAGTGTTTTTACGTAAACTACTTCTTTGGGGCTGCGACTAAAGGAACCGGATTCTTGATTACCCTCCATATCCTTAGGATGTCCTTGTAGCATTAAATAGCCACAATTGTCTAACTTTTGCGAGTCTTCGCACTTGTAGATATACAGTTCATGGGTAGAATCAAATATTGCAGCACCATCTTTATCCATCAATCGTATAAATGAAAATCCAAACAATTTTTTATCATTTTTTTCACGAGTTGAGCAATGGCGATATTCAAGCCGTACATGCGCCCCCGCAAATTTATCAATAGGAAGCGTCAAACGAACATTCTCAGCCCACGCTGGCGAATTGTGATGATAAATAATCATCGACGTGTATTCCGACGCACCTTCCCAACCAGAAGCTCCCCAAAGACAATTTTTAATGATATTCTTTTCACTGTCCAATACAATAATTGTCACTTCAATATTTTTGCCAGTTGATTTTCCACCGCGTTCATATTCACCCTTTTCTAAGATTAAGTATAAATCATTTCGTACATCTCCAGGCATAATCACATCGGCAAAACCTAATTTGTTCGTCATTGAAATATTTTTGAATAGCAAAGGATTGTCTTCCTTGATTT
Organism: Aleochara bilineata; assembly: GCA_003054995.1. Taxonomy (NCBI): domain Eukaryota; kingdom Metazoa; phylum Arthropoda; class Insecta; order Coleoptera; family Staphylinidae; genus Aleochara; species Aleochara bilineata. Next base: position 47,223 of record NBZA01001482.1, read on the forward strand.
GCGAAAGTTGTCCGTGTAGCATCTTTAGAGAAATGATGATCCCATAATTAGGTTGGCAAGATAATTGACTATATTTGCCAAGTTGTTTGATTAGATTCTCATGTAGAATGTGAAAATCCTTTTCTTCGCACTGGTAGACCTTCAACGTATATTCACGTTCATCGGATTCTCCTTCTTTGTGCATCAGCAAATCCAAGAGGTTCTGCACGGCGACGCCATGTGGTCGTTTGAAAACTTGTTGCATTGTGCTGGTATTTTTATCAGTCTTTCTTGAACTTTCCGAGTATAACATTTTCCCAATACGCATCACATGAGCAACTATGTAAATATCCTTATTCAGATCAGCAATTCCCAAATCCGTAAAAATCGTGCAATTGCTGTGCAACTTTTCGATATAATTTGAAAATCCTTCTTTGGAAATTTTGACTAGGAATCTTTCCGAAATATATCTGTGTTTTCTATCATCGTACAATGAAAAGTAAATTTCAGTGTCTTCACCAATATGATGGCCAAAGTCGCGCATACAAAAGTACAAGTGATGAGTCAGTATCTTTTTAGCTTCTTTGCGTTTTATGGTGCCTCTGGCCTAAAAATCCGATCATTAATAGGTTGAAAATGTGACGAATTGAAAAGATCACATACGGATGCGCCTTTCGAGTTTTCTGCGCTTAAAACATGTACTTGGTGAAGTTCCACAATGCTCATAGAATCAGGATCGACCATTTGCGCACCTTGGCGCGGCACTAAATCCAAGCCCAATTTTCTTGAAAGAAATCAAATATTCAGTTGTGT